>KZ072987.1:28742-42624 GCA_002091845.1 Anopheles cracens | reverse complement strand
GTATCTGGCAGCGCCGGCTGTCGTTAGCGATCAGGATCCAGGTGTTTGGCGGGTTGCGTGGCGCCGATCCCATACGCATGCAATGTTGTTGTTTTCGTGGTTATATGACCGAGTTTTCGTCACCGTCATCTTCTTGTTTGTCACGGTTTTGGGGGACACACTTAGTGGCGGTACAATCATCCGCCGATCGCCATTTTCGTAGGCTTAGAGTGGCAACATTTACAATAACCGTGGCATTCCTAGCATTTGTAGTTGTTATCACAGGTATACCAGGCAGGTAAAAGCAATACAAATGCTCGGTTTGTTTGTGCATTTGCATTGTACATTGCACTAGCTATGCATTATTGAAAAATTAGTCGTCCGTTTTCGCACACACACACACATACGCACACTGTTTATTTTTTTGAGGCGATTATAGGTGGTACACGTGTTACTTATCAAAACAAAGGTGTCAATGCTTGAGGATGCAATACTGTTGCGACTGTATTCGCGCATTGAGTTTTATGCCCCGTTCCAGACCAAGGGCACATTCTCAGCGCGCCACAAGTGCAGCAGATAGCGAATCCAGATGTTTTGTTAAAAATAGCTGTATCCCGAATTCGAACCGGTTGCTAAGCAAAAGAGGTAAACAGACTTTATTTTTTAAATCGCAGGAGGCGTTGAAGCTAATGTTGGTGTTGATATGTTATTGGCGCTAAACGTATGAAGCTACTCCATTATGCTCCATTATGCTTTGTATTGATCTTCTGAGACACTCTGGATATTTTGGATATTGTGGCTATCGGTTTGGGCAAATGCCATAGTTACCTCAGGCGATAGATAACGCGCGATCGCGCCCGAGTGAGCGATGAAAGCGCGACCGACGGGCAAAAATCAACAACTGTCACTCAACGTCGCTGCTGCTGCGTTGCGCAGCACCCGTACGATCACGTGGAAACGTGATCGTGGCCATGAATCACTCGGAGAGTCGGCCCCACGACGTATCGCGCGCACAGCTTATCGCAAGGTCGCATTTTTATTATTTCTCATCCACCACATCCAGCATGCCTGGTTCCAGGAACCGCTCGTGTTTATCTGGTGGAAAGCTGGAACGGGAAGCATCCTGCTTCAAATTTTCTGATAATCGCACAGACGCACGCACACGAACGCACGTTCAGAAATTGTGTTGAAGTGAACCACCGGACAAAGTCACGTCCAATTGAGCCAAATTGAATTAGATGGGGTGACAAATTTAGATGGCGAATAATTGGATTATCCTCCACCCCCTCGCGAACCCTGCGCAGAGTCCTTAGGCCACCTCAACGCTGCGATCCACACGCACGCACACAGCGCCGTGGTGGTGATCGCGTATGGCGACACATGGTAATGCGTCAAAACCGTGTGTACTACTCAAGGCCAGTTCCAGATTTCGGCGGATTCCGTCCGGGCGTGTGTGCGAGTCCACGTTTTCGACGACGGCGATGATGATGATGATCGAAAGTGATAAACGCCAGCTACCTTTGGGGCCACCGACCACCCGGGGCGCCAGGTATAACTGAGTCATCTGATGAGGTGGTGATTGAGATGATTGGGGTGAGTTCTCGCGCAACACCCACGAATCAAACCGTAGTACCGCGCGTAACCGATCGCAGCTGGATCGAGCTAGTTTTGCGTCGGGCTCGATAGCAGCGTGTTGAAGGTTAACTCCGTTCGTCCCAGTCCCTGCTTAAGCGCTTATTGACGACTCCAACCCGAGCCTCGTTACTCACGGTGCCGGCATTAGTTCACATTATCCATATGAAGCCCTAAAGAAACGCATCAAAACAAGCGTTTCGAAACGGATTTCGAATATTAGTAATTTCGGGATAGCAAAACATGCCAACTCATGCAACCGTGCACACCTTTGGTGCGTAGCTGGCGAAGCCTTCACGTGAGGTGCTGAGCCTGCCAAAATAGAGGCGTCGCACGCAGCAGCCACACTGGTGTACTTTGTTTGTACAGCTGCCAGACTTGCCTTGCGTACGGGAATGGCCTATTTGCGTACGGTTCGTATCTTGCATCTTGCAAACCGTCCAATCTAAGCTCGCACAGGACAACAGGTAGTGTGCAGAGCAGGCTTATCCGCGCGTGATAGCCCCGGGCGCAGAGGTCGGTGCTTGGTAGGGTTGCGATATTTTGTGAAATCCGTCCCGATCCAATCGGGTTTCCGATCTTAATCTTCACCGCCCAACCGGGCGCTATCGTTTCGCTTTCTGCGTATCGCGTCACGGTGCTGCTACGACTCATCCGTCAGCGTTGCTGTACGTACTAGCGATCCATTTTGGGAACCCGTATGCAACCGCCACGGGACAAGGGACCATAAATAACTCCTCAAACATCCCGATCTTCCCGCTGTGTCCAGCATGTCCAGCGTCCGTTAGCACCAAGGAGCCGGCTCGGTGTTGCGTCTTATCATGTGTGTGGGTGTGTGTTATCGTGAGCCAGTGAATAATTCGGGTTCGCCGTTGACGTGCCCGCACTAAAGGAGCCCGGCGGACTTCGCAGGCGATGCTAGCTGATCACGTTGGTACGGTGCTTGTGGCTTTCAACGTTTCGCGTGATGCTGTTTGCCAAACGATAGCCGGGCTTTATCTCGCCCAGTGTTTGATCTCTCGCGTCAGAATCTAGATCTGGTCCGAGCAGCACATGCCCGCTATAAAAGGCGTACGCCGGTAGCATTCCTACCTTTCGAGGTTTGCTTGCAAACCCCGTACACGTTTCTAACCGCCTGGAGAGCGAGCGTTCTCAACGTTGGGAAAAGGTAGTTTCGGTAGTGCGAGGTGTAGTGGAATTCTGCCATAACCAGTAGAAGAGGGACCAGTTGCAATCGGAACAGATCAAGGTAAGAAGGGCGCAGCATTGGTAATGGGTGCAATTTGGTGCACATTTGTTCGCCTCCGCACGTGCTTAATTGTTTGCGAAAACAAACGAGCTGCGCACAAAAATCGTGCGAAGCTTTGTCTAATGGGTAAGGCTTTGCCTACTGATCGTGTGGCTGTGGATTGTGGATTTTAGGTAAAATACATTATTCAGACACGGGGCAAACGGGCGAGGGATCGTCTTGCGAGGGATGATTCATGCCAAAGTGTCTCCTTCACAGATACTCGATCTGTCTAGTGCGGGGCATGCGAACTGTCACGATCGCGGCCACAAAATCAGCCACCAATTATTGCTCAAGTGTCGTCAAAGCGTTCAGGCGCTAATTTCCGTCTGACGCGCACTAACTACGCGCTGGGTACAACAAAACGTACGAGTCGTGAGAGTTCATCAATGCGCTTTGGGGCTTCCCTTTGGTAGAGTTAATGCGCGATAACTTATCAGCCAAAAAACCAAAATACAAACAACCCAAAACCATCCCCCATCGAGACGACCCTGAATGTGTTAGTCATCCGGTGTAGATCGAGAGGGCGATCGTGCTGCCGGGAGATTCCACCGTGCGATTAGAAAGTAAGCGCTAATTTGACATAGAGACCTGGAACGCCTGCAGCCACGTTTTTTGTGCGCCGTTTTGCGAATGCGTCCGTTGGTGGGCCCGATAGGCGAAGTACAACTATGATGCATTATCGCCTTTGACAAGCTGTGTTTTGAAAGCCTAATCACAGTGGCTTGCGGGTTTGCGAAGAATGTGCGTATGTGATTGGTGTAAGTGAATTGGCCTCCAGGTACCAGTGTCGGTCTCTAACGTAGCAAACTCAATGGTAGTATCTCGCTCAGTACCGGAAGGGCCATTCTTTTGCGACGTAGTTTACCCCCTTTGCTCACACGTGAACAGTGGGTACAATGCCAGACATGTATCCGGCGGCATTGCTCAGCGGGCTGATTTTAAAGTCCCTGTTCTCTACGATCGACAAGCACGCTCGGTTTCAGTACGACCATCAGGAACGATCGTTCGATCAGGTTCTAATTTGTGGGATGCTGCGATTGACTGGGAAGTATGGCTAGACGTCGGGAAAAGACATTCGTCGGAGAATGCATAGCGCACGCACGCACGCAAGCACGCAACGAAGTGGCGAAAACACCGCCAAGATATAGTACACGCGTGACCTTTGAGGCAGACGAGTTGAATAGCTTTTCAAGCTGATCAATGCAGAAGAGATGTCTGGGAAGCTTGTAAGCGCCGTTGAGGTTGAGGTGCCCATTTGTACTAGAAAATTATGCGAAAACTAGCTGTACTGCTTTTAATGGTTCTAAAAAGCACGAAAAACAATAACTTGACAGTACCATAAATACACTTCACACGTTTCACGATAGAATTCTGTCAGGAATTTCAGATCTCAAATTGAAAGCTAAAACTGAGCTGAGTTTAGCTGAGACCTATCGTCACGTAAATATGTTGTGGTTGTAATGGCTTGTAAAAACTTTGAGCCTTTTCGATTTTCTTTCGGTCCTCTTGATTTACTTCGATGTGATCAAGGTTTGCTTATATTGAGATTCGAAGACGCAATGTGTCGTATAACAATTGCAACCGGCTGGTCAAGCTATGAATGGACCATTGTTTGGTTCTCGTTCGAATCGAAGGTAAAACAACTCGAAAATAAATATATAAGCAAATGTTCGATTATAACGCCTATCGGCGAGGGATACATGTTATCTTACCTCTGTTTTTGTCTGGATCTCCTTTTGATTTCCTCCTTTCAATTCAGCCGAGGGAATCTAGAAAGAAGTTCTATCGGGCTCGTTGAGATCAAGAGATGGGATATTGTCATGGTGCGGAAATTGTAAATTCAATAAAAAATAAGAAAAACTTACAGTTTGCTATCGTTACTACTTTTTATAAAAATAAGATTACCATTTTTATGATCAAAATTAAAATGTCGAAGAAAACATTACGAACATACATGTAGATCCTGTAAAAACATTAGGGAATCTTGGCCGTTATCGAAGCAAAAATTGAAATTGAACATGTTTTTGGCTGCTGTGGTAATTGTTTGGTTTACTCAGATGGAATACTTAGTTTATTTTTTTCTTTTTATTGGTTGGCACTACAACCTTCGAATGTACTGACCTGCCACGGGAGAGCCATGAGCAACACAACCTGATCATACAACTGCTCCTTTGTTATTGAAGAAAATTCTTAGAAGCACGGAGCTACATCGAAGCAATCCGAGAGCAAACTGAGAACACTCTGAGTTCGGTGAACTTATTCATGCTTAACGGTGAACTTAGCTCTTGCCCTGACGATGCACCACTAATCATGTCGATCGATCCGGCGTGCGGCATGTGTAGAACATATTGATTTTCGTGAGACCACAGTTAACGGAAGTTGCTCGGTGCTCAACCTAGGGAGTAGACCCAGCGTACGATCCTACTAATCAGTACCAGCGTTGGTTGTGAGATAGTCCATTATGGTTTATCTCAACCCACTGGATCATGATCATGGAACATCACCAACTACAACCATACGTGAATGTGACAATTAGGGTTGCGATCACGATTAACTAATCCAAGAACGGCGGCTAGCACAAAGAAGAACCAGGATCTGCTACTTGCGCTACTTTCCAATAACCGGAAGCAGCAATTCCGCTCAAACAAAACCATTGTCGGAAGGCTGTCGGTGGCAGCGGAGCGGCCGCAACAGTGTGTGCGTGTGGTCCACACTTTTATTTCGTCAGCGTCCTCACCTCCACCCATGGCCATTGTCACCGGGTTTTCCAACCTAGGCACCCAACTTTGCGTGCGGATCTGATAAGCCGCCCTGTTTTGGGTGGGGTGGAACGAGTTGCGTGGAAGAAGAAGAGGAGGAAGAACGGCAACAGCAGAAGCAGCTGTGTATCGTCGTCTTGCGCGTATTGATTCATCCGATCGCGTACCCAAGACGCGGGCTTCGATCGATCGCCACGTTCAGTAGCGAAGATTCCGTCGAACGGGCTGCACAGGCACTTTACCACTTACCTCCCGGGGACTGCTGTTGTGTGTGCGTGTGGGTGTGTGTGTACGGTGATCAGCGCGTTGAGTTCCCTTTCCCATTGTGAGCTATCGCGGCGCTATATAACGCGGTTCTCTAGTTCGGTCCTGTCCGCTCGCACTCGCATGTCGTTTGTGTCGTTACCTCCCCGCCACGGAGCAACAAGTCGGCAGGATCACTGATTAGTCGAACGGGCTGCTGGACGCACACGGTTTTTGGCGTTATCGCAGTGCAGTTGTAAGAGGCTTTGAGCGCGCGCTCGTGTTTGTTAATGAAGATCGCAACGTTCATGTGTGCACCCGTATCCGACAGCGGCCATCCATTCGCCCGAAGTGTCCCACGCCATACCGATCGGTGCTAAACAGTATCAGAGCTCTGCGATTGTACACGACAAATTGTCGATTGGTTTTGCCAGGCAGAAGCGGGCGTTTGTTGTTTCCTAATCGTGTCGGAACCGATCGTGTGGGGAGAGAAAAACGTGTGCCGTGCTCGTCTCCAGTTGAACCGTGTGCGCATCACTTCGAGATTTTCGCTACAGGCTTCGCAGCGCATAACTTTGCTCCAATTTGCAAGTGCTTTTGTTTTCGCCATATTCCCATCAATCGGTGTGTTAATGTTGTGCGAGCAGCTGCGCCTGTCGTCAGTATTGTGTCTGGCAATTTTCAACGCTAAAGGAACCTGTCGCAAACCTCATTCGCGCAAGCAGTTCTTTCGTCAAGCCAGTCCTTTGTGACAATAAAAGGTACGTCGCGACCCAGTTGAGAATTGAATCGTTGGAGGTTTGATATGTGAAGCGGGTGAAGATAAGTGAGGAGAGATTGTTTTGATTTCATTCCAAAAAGGTGCGTAACTTTACATCACTTCCGGACACATCACCCACCCGTTGGAGTGGATGGAAAAACAATTTTTTTAGCAGGCAACCCGCGCGCTGAAACGCTAAGTGAGTTTAAATTGGCTGCCGGATTACATCATCGAACCGAAACCGGCGTTTGGTGTCCCATCGGGCGCCTCACACGTCCCAGCATAAATGCATACGGAACGGGAAAGGGGGCGGCAAAGGGCCCCCTAGGTGTGCCATCCAACCTCGATCGAAAGATCTCCCACGCCCTTGGCCGTGGCTGAAGCGCTGGTCGCGTATAATGGCGAAACCCTATCTGGCCCGGTTTCCCGCACCTCCCATCGGTCAGCAGCGTGGGCCAGCGTGCAGGGTGATTGGCAATTGTTCGAATGCTGCAATCCGGCTTGCGGTGCGCAATCATTCGCAACACGGAACTGCATCTGCCGCTGCATGCCAAATTTCACCGACTGACAGTTACCGACAGCTACCTTACGCGGGTGTGAAGCGATATGTCTGATAGGGTCGACCGTATCCCAGGCGAGGTCTATTAAATGATCGCCTCACATCGATAGCTGGAGCTGCGAGTCTGGTTTGCATGATGGAGGCGTGCTGGAAAAATCGCGACCCAGTTGAGAATTGAATCGTTGGAGGTTTGATATGTGAAGCGGGTGAAGATAAGTGAGGAGAGATTGTTTTGATTTCATTCCAAAAAGGTGCGTAACTTTACATCACTTCCGGACACATCACACACCCGTTGGTGTGGATGGAAAAACAATTTTTTTAGCAGGCAACCCGCGCGCTGAAACGCTAAGTGAGTTTAAATTGGCTGCCGGATTACATCATCGAACCGAAACCGGCGTTTGGTGTCCCATCGGGCGCCTCACACGTCCCAGCATAAATGCATACGGAACGGGAAAGGGGGCGGCAAAGGGCCCCCTAGGTGTGCCATCCAACCTCGATCGAAAGATCTCCCACGCCCTTGGCCGTGGCTGAAGCGCTGGTCGCGTATAATGGCGAAACCCTATCTGGCCCGGTTTCCCGCACCTCCCATCGGTCAGCAGCGTGGGCCAGCGTGCAGGGTGATTGGCAATTGTTCGAATGCTGCAATCCGGCTTGCGGTGCGCAATCATTCGCAACACGGAACTGCATCTGCCGCTGCATGCCAAATTTCACCGACTGACAGTTACCGACAGCTACCTTACGCGGGTGTGAAGCGATATGTCTGATAGGGTCGACCGTATCCCAGGCGAGGTCTATTAAATGATCGCCTCACATTGATAGCTGGAGCTGCGAGTCTGGTTTGCAAACAGCATGATGTAGGCGTGCTGGAAAAGGCGGAACGAAGAAACAGACACATTGAACGTTTACGGGTTATTACCCTCGCAATCGGAGGCATGTTTCAGTAGCAAATTGGCGGGTTCTACTACTACTTGTGCGATGCTTATCGATCTGTTTTTTATGTTTCATCTCGTGTCGCCTCGGATAACTTGGACTCGATCGAAGTATGCTGTGTAATTGAGCTTCCAAGTAATTATGAAAAACATTGTTTGAGTTTTTTCAGAAAATTCAGCTTCGAAGAGTTAGTAGCGGAAGCTTAGGAAAGAGTTTACGATACAAAGTTTCTTTAGTGGCATCTCATTGCTTATGAAAACGTTGTGGCTACTCGTTCAATGATACTGATGTTAGTGGCCAGCACTAGCTAATGCTTTTTCAATACTGATAGCAACTTAAGCACTGTCAATTCTGCTCTATTTCCATATGGAAACACGGAGAGAGCTTTCTCCCGGACCACATCATCATGTGAAGAGTTTCTTTTGTGTAGCTTTATTTCTCATGTTCTCTCTGTTCTTAACTAGCACTGGAACTGTATTAGTTATTGGTGGAATCTATAGTACTGTAAGAACTTCTTGCTTACCATATCTGCTAAAAACGCCTGCAGCCACGTTTTTTGTGCGCCGTTTTGCGAATGCGTCCGTTGGTGGGCCCGATAGGCGAAGTACAACTATGATGCATTATCGCCTTTGACAAGCTGTGTTTTGAAAGCCTAATCACAGTGGCTTGCGGGTTTGCGAAGAATGTGCGTATGTGATTGGTGTAAGTGAATTGGCCTCCAGGTACCAGTGTCGGTCTCTAACGTAGCAAACTCAATGGTAGTATCTCGCTCAGTACCGGAAGGGCCATTCTTTTGCGACGTAGTTTACCCCCTTTGCTCACACGTGAACAGTGGGTACAATGCCAGACATGTATCCGGCGGCATTGCTCAGCGGGCTGATTTTAAAGTCCCTGTTCTCTACGATCGACAAGCACGCTCGGTTTCAGTACGACCATCAGGAACGATCGTTCGATCAGGTTCTAATTTGTGGGATGCTGCGATTGACTGGGAAGTATGGCTAGACGTCGGGAAAAGACATTCGTCGGAGAATGCATAGCGCACGCACGCACGCAAGCACGCAACGAAGTGGCGAAAACACCGCCAAGATATAGTACACGCGTGACCTTTGAGGCAGACGAGTTGAATAGCTTTTCAAGCTGATCAATGCAGAAGAGATGTCTGGGAAGCTTGTAAGCGCCGTTGAGGTTGAGGTGCCCATTTGTACTAGAAAATTATGCGAAAACTAGCTGTACTGCTTTTAATGGTTCTAAAAAGCACGAAAAACAATAACTTGACAGTACCATAAATACACTTCACACGTTTCACGATAGAATTCTGTCAGGAATTTCAGATCTCAAATTGAAAGCTAAAACTGAGCTGAGTTTAGCTGAGACCTATCGTCACGTAAATATGTTGTGGTTGTAATGGCTTGTAAAAACTTTGAGCCTTTTCGATTTTCTTTCGGTCCTCTTGATTTACTTCGATGTGATCAAGGTTTGCTTATATTGAGATTCGAAGACGCAATGTGTCGTATAACAATTGCAACCGGCTGGTCAAGCTATGAATGGACCATTGTTTGGTTCTCGTTCGAATCGAAGGTAAAACAACTCGAAAATAAATATATAAGCAAATGTTCGATTATAACGCCTATCGGCGAGGGATACATGTTATCTTACCTCTGTTTTTGTCTGGATCTCCTTTTGATTTCCTCCTTTCAATTCAGCCGAGGGAATCTAGAAAGAAGTTCTATCGGGCTCGTTGAGATCAAGAGATGGGATATTGTCATGGTGCGGAAATTGTAAATTCAATAAAAAATAAGAAAAACTTACAGTTTGCTATCGTTACTACTTTTTATAAAAATAAGATTACCATTTTTATGATCAAAATTAAAATGTCGAAGAAAACATTACGAACATACATGTAGATCCTGTAAAAACATTAGGGAATCTTGGCCGTTATCGAAGCAAAAATTGAAATTGAACATGTTTTTGGCTGCTGTGGTAATTGTTTGGTTTACTCAGATGGAATACTTAGTTTATTTTTTTCTTTTTATTGGTTGGCACTACAACCTTCGAATGTACTGACCTGCCACGGGAGAGCCATGAGCAACACAACCTGATCATACAACTGCTCCTTTGTTATTGAAGAAAATTCTTAGAAGCACGGAGCTACATCGAAGCAATCCGAGAGCAAACTGAGAACACTCTGAGTTCGGTGAACTTATTCATGCTTAACGGTGAACTTAGCTCTTGCCCTGACGATGCACCACTAATCATGTCGATCGATCCGGCGTGCGGCATGTGTAGAACATATTGATTTTCGTGAGACCACAGTTAACGGAAGTTGCTCGGTGCTCAACCTAGGGAGTAGACCCAGCGTACGATCCTACTAATCAGTACCAGCGTTGGTTGTGAGATAGTCCATTATGGTTTATCTCAACCCACTGGATCATGATCATGGAACATCACCAACTACAACCATACGTGAATGTGACAATTAGGGTTGCGATCACGATTAACTAATCCAAGAACGGCGGCTAGCACAAAGAAGAACCAGGATCTGCTACTTGCGCTACTTTCCAATAACCGGAAGCAGCAATTCCGCTCAAACAAAACCATTGTCGGAAGGCTGTCGGTGGCAGCGGAGCGGCCGCAACAGTGTGTGCGTGTGGTCCACACTTTTATTTCGTCAGCGTCCTCACCTCCACCCATGGCCATTGTCACCGGGTTTTCCAACCTAGGCACCCAACTTTGCGTGCGGATCTGATAAGCCGCCCTGTTTTGGGTGGGGTGGAACGAGTTGCGTGGAAGAAGAAGAGGAGGAAGAACGGCAACAGCAGAAGCAGCTGTGTATCGTCGTCTTGCGCGTATTGATTCATCCGATCGCGTACCCAAGACGCGGGCTTCGATCGATCGCCACGTTCAGTAGCGAAGATTCCGTCGAACGGGCTGCACAGGCACTTTACCACTTACCTCCCGGGGACTGCTGTTGTGTGTGCGTGTGGGTGTGTGTGTACGGTGATCAGCGCGTTGAGTTCCCTTTCCCATTGTGAGCTATCGCGGCGCTATATAACGCGGTTCTCTAGTTCGGTCCTGTCCGCTCGCACTCGCATGTCGTTTGTGTCGTTACCTCCCCGCCACGGAGCAACAAGTCGGCAGGATCACTGATTAGTCGAACGGGCTGCTGGACGCACACGGTTTTTGGCGTTATCGCAGTGCAGTTGTAAGAGGCTTTGAGCGCGCGCTCGTGTTTGTTAATGAAGATCGCAACGTTCATGTGTGCACCCGTATCCGACAGCGGCCATCCATTCGCCCGAAGTGTCCCACGCCATACCGATCGGTGCTAAACAGTATCAGAGCTCTGCGATTGTACACGACAAATTGTCGATTGGTTTTGCCAGGCAGAAGCGGGCGTTTGTTGTTTCCTAATCGTGTCGGAACCGATCGTGTGGGGAGAGAAAAACGTGTGCCGTGCTCGTCTCCAGTTGAACCGTGTGCGCATCACTTCGAGATTTTCGCTACAGGCTTCGCAGCGCATAACTTTGCTCCAATTTGCAAGTGCTTTTGTTTTCGCCATATTCCCATCAATCGGTGTGTTAATGTTGTGCGAGCAGCTGCGCCTGTCGTCAGTATTGTGTCTGGCAATTTTCAACGCTAAAGGAACCTGTCGCAAACCTCATTCGCGCAAGCAGTTCTTTCGTCAAGCCAGTCCTTTGTGACAATAAAAGGTACGTCGCGACCCAGTTGAGAATTGAATCGTTGGAGGTTTGATATGTGAAGCGGGTGAAGATAAGTGAGGAGAGATTGTTTTGATTTCATTCCAAAAAGGTGCGTAACTTTACATCACTTCCGGACACATCACCCACCCGTTGGAGTGGATGGAAAAACAATTTTTTTAGCAGGCAACCCGCGCGCTGAAACGCTAAGTGAGTTTAAATTGGCTGCCGGATTACATCATCGAACCGAAACCGGCGTTTGGTGTCCCATCGGGCGCCTCACACGTCCCAGCATAAATGCATACGGAACGGGAAAGGGGGCGGCAAAGGGCCCCCTAGGTGTGCCATCCAACCTCGATCGAAAGATCTCCCACGCCCTTGGCCGTGGCTGAAGCGCTGGTCGCGTATAATGGCGAAACCCTATCTGGCCCGGTTTCCCGCACCTCCCATCGGTCAGCAGCGTGGGCCAGCGTGCAGGGTGATTGGCAATTGTTCGAATGCTGCAATCCGGCTTGCGGTGCGCAATCATTCGCAACACGGAACTGCATCTGCCGCTGCATGCCAAATTTCACCGACTGACAGTTACCGACAGCTACCTTACGCGGGTGTGAAGCGATATGTCTGATAGGGTCGACCGTATCCCAGGCGAGGTCTATTAAATGATCGCCTCACATCGATAGCTGGAGCTGCGAGTCTGGTTTGCATGATGGAGGCGTGCTGGAAAAAGCGGAACGAAGAAACAGACACATTGAACGTTTACGGGTTATTACCCTCGCAATCGGAGGCATGTTTCAGTAGCAAATTGGCGGGTTCTACTACTACTTGTGCGATGCTTATCGATCTGTTTTTTATGTTTCATCTCGTGTCGCCTCGGATAACTTGGACTCGATCGAAGTATGCTGTGTAATTGAGCTTCCAAGTAATTATGAAAAACATTGTTTGAGTTTTTTCAGAAAATTCAGCTTCGAAGAGTTAGTAGCGGAAGCTTAGGAAAGAGTTTACGATACAAAGTTTCTTTAGTGGCATCTCATTGCTTATGAAAACGTTGTGGCTACTCGTTCAATGATACTGATGTTAGTGGCCAGCACTAGCTAATGCTTTTTCAATACTGATAGCAACTTAAGCACTGTCAATTCTGCTCTATTTCCATATGGAAACACGGAGAGAGCTTTCTCCCGGACCACATCATCATGTGAAGAGTTTCTTTTGTGTAGCTTTATTTCTCATGTTCTCTCTGTTCTTAACTAGCACTGGAACTGTATTAGTTATTGGTGGAATCTATAGTACTGTAAGAACTTCTTGCTTACCATATCTGCTAAAGTTTGCGATTCGAATATTCATAGTTTAACACTCACATGAATGAAAATGTTTTCATAACTATCAGAAGAGAAATTAAGCAAAGAAAGGAAAGCATCTTATTTTCTGTGCATCGAAAAATGTGATTGAAAATTGAGCAGCACAGTTTAGCAGCACAGAACTTACTAAATCTTGAGTTTTTGAGAAAAAAAACTATCAGAAGAGAAATTAAGCAAAGAAAGGAAAGCATCTTATTTTCTGTGCATCGAAAAATGTGATTGAAAATTGAGCAGCACAGTTTAGCAGCACAGAACTTACTAAATCTTGAGTTTTTGAGAAAAAAAACTCTTTATTGGAATTACTTAGAACCAGATAAAGTATTAAAGTTTTTATAAAGTATTTTACTTAATTGTTGGGTCAAGAAATTTGCAACAGTTTTTTTGCTTGTTTCTATGCCCGATTAAAATTTTGATGATTTTGCAGAAATGTTAAAATTCACTATCAACCTTTGATCTCAGCAATCACTGACAAAACGTATTGCAAACAATCCAAGCCATCTTTGATCAGACGATAAATCCAAAATGCTTGCTGTTAAATTTTTTCGAACTCAACGATTTTCTGCAATTTTGTATCTTTTTTTTAAACTTGCCTGGAAGAAAGGCAAATACAATATGCAACGAGTAATGTTCAAGTCACCCTGCAATTTATAAGCCATTGCCCATGCTTGTGGTTCTATTA
>KZ072982.1:147276-164051 GCA_002091845.1 Anopheles cracens | reverse complement strand
CGAGGCAAAGGACAACGGAGCTTGTGGAGATTGTGAACAAGCTCTTGAGTAAACATTGTTGTTACATTTACGAGCGCATCTGTCAACAACCGGTACCGGTTCACAAACACACCCTCACACGCTCGCGCCACACGGGCTGGCTCGTCCTATGGCCGCCGGTCCGAGGTCCGAGGGACCCGACCTCCGACTCCTCCGACTGCTGCGGGAAGTGTGCTCGTATGTCTGTGCGGTTGATTTTTCGCGTTCGGTTTGTGATGATTCATTGAAGTGGAGCCTCGCAGCCCTTCGGCGCCTGACGTCGCCGATTGAACACTTCCGCGTGCGCATCTCGCCCCGCTTTTCGCTTAATCCGATTGAGAATCGATAAGTAAACTTGGGCGTCGGTTTGCTCCGACCCCGGGCCGTTCCGAACGGGCGTGATAGGAGGTTTAGAGTTTTCGGAAGGCGGAGATGGACTTTAATTTAAATTTGCCCGCAGAAGTCTATCACTGGTGAAGTGGGTTGATGTTGGCTTATAATTTAGAAAATAAAGTATACAACAAAGTTTCTTCTGCAAATAAGGGTATAAGTATACTATGGCATTTAGTAAAACAAATCGATTATTTAATTAATTTACTCGCGATTCTGTGCAATAGAGGTGTTATTTGAATGTGCTGATCCACATTTTATAAACTAATATTAACAAATAAGTAAATATGAAAAACGTCTTTGTTGAACTGTCACACGTTTCAACAAACACGATGCAAATTTTCGTCATGGACAAAAGGGCTCCATGTACCGTAATTATAAGACCACTTCCGAAAGCGATTGTTTCTTTTTTATTTCAATCAAAAGGAAAAAAATCATTAAAAATAAGGGTATTTTTGAACGGCCTTGAATAGCGTAGATATACTTTTTATATGCGAAATATAAGTTATATGCGAAACGTCTTAAACGTCTTTGTAGCACTCTCACAACCATTTGCATTTATAAGGAGCTTCAGCGCCTGCTTCACCGGATGAATCGCGCACCGTCTTCTTAATGTCCGAAAAACGACAGCTATGAGCACAAGTTGGGTTCTCGAAGTTGGGTTGTTCCAACCTGGCCTGTAGTTTATGCATTGGCTATTGGGTTTCACAGTGTCCTTTACCCTTCTCGTCTTCATTGAAGGAGAATATGCTCCGTTCACCTGTACTAAACGGATTTAGCGCAGATTGAGTGCCTTTATTTTTATACTATAGCCCTAAACGGATAAAAAATCTCATAGCTATTTGGTGCATGGTGTATTGGTGTTTGCTTCTCATTTGAGATCGACGAGTCGAAAGAGTCCTTATGCCACTCAAGCAATTGAAAACAATGATGCTGGACAACTCCAGCTGCAGAATGTTGTTGAGTAATGCTTCGTTGTTGTTCACTTAAAGATGGTTTGGTGAAATGTTGTTAATAATACGTGGAGCATGTCTCGTGACAGTAATTAAGCTCAGTTTTATCAGACACAGCATCTCAAAATCGGAGCTTCAAATTGAGTTTAATAGCGAGTGCTCAGCTGTATTTAACATCTCCATTATATATCCCTCTCTAATCGATTCAGTACCGGTCCTTTTGTTTGCCGTGAACGGGTGTACATGCGGCATCGTTTAATTGCTGTATCGAAGGTATTTCGATTGTCCGACACGTTGTCCGGTGCGGCTGTGCGCTTGGAGCCGTCGTCCGGCACTGCTGGCCAACGCAAGCCCCGCCCAGAGTGAGCTGAGTATGCGTTTGATCTTCGAATCTATTTTATAAATTAAGCTACAAATAACAGCACCCACGGAGGGTGATTGAACGGCCAGCGGGAGGTACGTTTGCGAAGCGGGCTGAACCATTTCCGGACCCAACCCGGGGCGGATGGTGCATCGTAATCAATCACTGTGTCCGACAACTGTCCCCGTCGGCCGTCCGTGCTGGCCCTGTTCGTGGCACGCTCGGAGATATTTAATGAAAAAGGGTTTTCAGCATTTTGTTGCTCCACTGTGATTGCTTCGAGATGCCCGCCGGCAGTGCAAGTGCAGCTGCAGATGCATCCCCGTGGGCGGCCAGGATGGGGGAGAGCTGGACGGCGGTTCCGGGGGACGCTTACAGCGACACGGCAAAGCACTCGACACGGTAATGGCGAGATGAGATGAAACAAAAGCACCATGCGTGGGCATGCGTGGGCCAGGAATGTAATGACACAATCGGAATTGCATCGAAAAACGGGCAGTAGAATGCAGTAGATTTGGAAATGCATTTATAAGAGTAAATGCTCGGAGTAATTAAAATTACTGCGTGCTAGTGTGTGTGTGCGCGCGCAGCAGGCTGCAATTCACGAATGGTATTTATTTCCGAATATCTTGAATAAACTGGAATGAAATGGTTTAACAGTGTGCACGGGATCAGGGGATCAGAAATTCGAAAGAAATTCAGGTGAAATTTATAGCTCTTTTCGAAACGATGAGTTTCAAGGAAGATGATTTTGCAATTTATTTGATTGTTTTCGAAGCTAAATTCTCGATGCTGTCTACTGTAATTGATTATCTTGAAAAAAAAATAATTATATACTAGAATATAGACACGAAGACGTTACTCATTCCGCTGTTTGACTGACAAGGTCCTTCGTTTTGTATGTCCTTTCACCAGCCACAATTTGAAAACAATGTCAAAAAGTTACTAAAAATGAATAAACATATTTACAAACTATGTCATCTTTATCATTTATTAGCAATACATATTAGTTACAAAGAAAATGTGTAGAAAAATGCTTTTGGAGAGAATATTCGTTATTTGGGTAATTTAATTATTTTTCAGTCTATTGGAAATCATCACTTGATTGACTTCTCTGTTCTCTGGATCTGTTGAACATTGTTTAAAGCTATTAAAAATAAAAAAATGAACTTGTTTTCATATCTTTATTCTAATTTAACGTTAGGAGAGAAATAGAAAAATAAATTGAAGTTTAAGGCAAGGCCCAATTTAAGGCAAGAAACATAAAGTTGTCGCTTTGTTTACTATCGAATGTTCTTCTATTCTAGACCATTACACGTGATATTAAAATTTTAAAATATAAGTATTAGTTTAGTTCTTTAGTTAATCAGTTAAGCCATTTCGGTGTGAACTTTTATGTTACGAAGTTTAGATTTGGTATAATACATTGGTTTTAAACGAATAAGGGCGATCTATGTTTTGAGTTATGAATGAGTCTTTAAAAATTTCCAACATTTGTTTGTCATATTGAGCTTTAACTATTTCGTTTATTTGATTATCTTTGTTAGACTACCTCCACGATGGCAAATCGTTTGTTTAAAAGACATAATTTAGCACAGGTAAGTAAAGGCATTTCGTTTTCGCCTTTAGAAAATGCCTCAATTATGTTCAAAAAGATAGAACAACCCTTCGTAACTCATATACAAATAGACAAGAGCTTCATAGATGTGCCAGCTGTTCTAGCTTGCTGGCAGAGTTGGCGAAGTGTATGTAGTTTCCACACCGGAAAAGTACACGAAATTCAAAACAAAGAGTCACATTCTTTACATTCGTATGGGCATGTTAATTGTTGCTTTTTGTATCTATCTGTATTTCTTCTGTGTCTATTTTTCTGATAAGTTTTTAATTAAAAATTTGACATGAAGGTTAAACGAACGTTTAAGATATAGTTTTGATTTAGAGGCTTCCCGTCCATTCCACTAGCTTTTTTCGTGAAGTCTCCTCGTTTGTGGGAATCGTAAGCAAAACGTTTGAACGGAATCGAACCTAATTTGCAAATGTAACAAAAGTGGCAAAAAGATCACAACTTTAATCGATTTTAGAGGTTTTCGACAGTATAGCAGTCAGTTTGAAACAGTTTGAAAAATATATAATAATATTTTGTCATCCAGAAAATGGTATCCGGACAGCACATATTGAGGCGTTCCTCAAAGAAAGCGAAGGTTTTGTCCAAAATCTTTGGAAGCAAAGCCTGAAGTACTAGAAGAAATAAGAAGGGAATTAGAGGCCATTTCATGAAGCTCGGTTAAAGAATAATCGAGATCAGAGATTTTATGTTGTACATATAAGCTTGGATAAGACCATAAAATTATCGTCGTCGAACGAATAAGTCTTAAAAAATGTACCTGAAGTTTGAATTCAATGTTTAGGATCGCAATAAGTTATCCCGGAAGTAGAAAATAAGCAGTAGCACGAAGTTAACGCGATAGCTGGCGTTCATTAACATACGGAATGTCCACTCCCACACCGTATCCTGCAGGGAGAAAGATGACTTAAATTAATGACATCGCCGAAAGCCCCACCACCGCACGTCAGATTGAAATAACTCGAACAAGATAGACGGGATCGTACTCCGTACTTCAGTGGCGTGTAAGTGTAGGCAGACTCTCGCACGATCGCACTGAAACGTTGGTGTGGAGCAGCAACAAAAAAAAACGCGAAAGAAAAACCTCCCGAAAGGCTAAAATGTAAATCTGATTGGGTGAACCGGAAAATTTCGAAATGCAAAACAACCCGGCCCGGCCCGGCGCGCGCGTGTGTCCGCGTGTGTCCGTCTGTCAGAAACAATCCAGCGACAACACATCACGGCTTTCCCGGGCCATTCACGGAGTACCGCATAATGGCACGGAGCAGATTGAAGAGTCGCCAACCGCGCAACGGGGCTGGGAATTAAAAGCGAGAAGATTTAATGCACCGTACCGCCGAAGCCGAATCAAGTTCCCCGATGTGTGTCTGAGTGTGTGCGCTCGTTTTTTTCCGCACTTAGCTTGGCCACCCCGCCAAAGTGGGAGCGTATGAAAACAACACACACACAAAAAAGGATCCCGCAGGACTGATAGGAATGCATGCAAAACGGTGGGTAAAGCACCCGCCAGCACACAAAAAAAGCAACTCCGAAATCCTACCAACTTGTGTAAGATCAGCACAGCGAATTGCCGGACGATAGCTACGCGGGCACCACGACGCCGGCGAGGAAACCGGCGAAAGATTCATGGCCGCATAGTTCTGCTGCATAAATCCAGTTAGAAGCTTTTGTACTTACCCCGTCACATGCATTTTCCGTCTGCATGCATTATTTCTGTGCCGTTTTTTGTAAGTGTGTGTGTGCGTTTTTTGTTCCCTCTCCTCCCGTGTGTGTGTGTGTGTGTGTGTGTTTGTTTGGTTTGCCATCTTCTTCAGCGTTGCGCCATGCCCCGTGTGTTAACGGTTGAGCGCGTGGACTGGAGTGACCTTAGCCCCTGGACACCGCCGACCGTTGCTGACCGCTGTTGACCGTCTCTTTCGGGGCTCTCTTCGGGGCCAGTTCTTCTTAGCCCGGGGCCCGCGAAGGGCGGCGATCGTGAAGTGATGGAAATAAATTTTAAAGTCAAATTAGAATGCGACAAGCTCGGTCGTGTGGGCGGGTGGGTGAGCAACGGTTGTCGTGAAATACTGATCGGTGGTAATGAATGCGGCCACTGTGATGCTCTCGAGTGGTTTACGTCGGTGCAGTCCGGTTCCAGGAAAGCTACACCAATTGTTCGAACGGCGAAGATGTTGTGTGATGTACAAGAATGTCCTATTTGCGTACACCAAACACTGCCTAATCAACTCGAATATGTTGTGCGAGATACACGTATTTCCGCCGAATAAGTAACACTTCTTCAGCTCCAGGAAACTGTTCAGCGCCAGGAAACCAGGAACAGGAAACTGTTTGCTGCTGCGTCCTGTGGCTAGCAAAAACGTGCTCTGGAATTCATGTTAATGTGTAAGTTGTTTCCAGAGTTTAGCACACTATCGGATGAACATCAAACATAAGCAGTTCCTACAATTGAGCTTTGCTGGATGTCCAAGGATAAGCCCAAACCATAGGCTCCCTTAAGACTAAACATGAGCAAATTATAATTTCCAGTAATCTCAAAGATATGAAGACTATGAAGCGAAGCTAATGAAAACAAATATTACTGACAATACTGAAGTGGTACCTGGAGTTCTTGGTAAGAAGTGGCCCAAAACGTAACTGGCGAAGAGTTTTCAATCTCCTAACCTAGTAATGAACGTGGAAGATCCACTGTGCATATCAACACACTCAAGAATCTGTGATATTAAGATAAGTGGTTGTACACTCCGTTACATTACGTTACGTTACGTTACGTTACTGTACGACCACTTGCTTTGAAATCGAGAAAGATGTTCTACTAAGTTGTAGTACATATAAAAATACATCTTTCTACAACTTTTGAGCTTGAAGACATTGGGGTCGGATTACATCAGCTTAACTTAATGCTCGAAAAAAAACAGCCTTAGAGCTCACTAGTGGCAGATATGGAAACTGCTACTGGAAACTTTAATTAACTGGCCTACAATTGACGAAAAGAGCAGACGGTAATTATCCCAGTTCTCCGGGATAATCAAGTCACTCTATCAAACTGTTGCTCGCTAGCAAGTCATCTATTGACTCAAAGACAAATGAAGTCCAAGCGCATCCAAATGACTGTTGAGTCATTTAATAAAGAGCGAGAGAGAGAGAGAGAAGCAACGAAAAACACACAACACACATGTGTAAGCAAAACAATTGCAAAAACGGCCCCACTCCCGAAACCGAACCATCTTTCTACCTCCGTTGGGAGGGCATGATAAAACCGGATTCCAGCACCGTTGTTGACAAAGCACCGGCATCCGTTAAAATTAATCAAATGTGCAATAATTTCCTGCACTCCGTCCCATCCCGGCTCGTCGTGGTGGGTCCTGGGGAAGCCTCTTTTTCGGCTGCGGGTTTAGGGCGTTTGCTGCTGTTGTTGTTGGTGGTGGTATTAATGATAAGTTTGACGTTTGCTCAACAATTAAGCAACCCACGCAAGTGTGCGCTTTCATCATAACTTCGCATCGCATCAGGTGCGACAGGATGCGAACGAGCCAGCCAGCCCCACAGGAGGAGGTAATTAAAACCATGAAAATTAAAAACAAATAATCACTTCTTTTCCAATTTATTTGTGTATCTTTGTGGGTGGAGCTGGCGGGCGGACGAGACGGGCGCCAGCCGCTCGAAACCCATCAGCGAGCCGTCGCGTGCATGCCGACGATTTATGAGTCGACGGCGGTAGTTGATCTGGCCAAGTCGAAAGGTGGCCCGAGGCGAAGTAGCGAAAATAAATTAGCGTCTTGATGGGCTTGTGGCGGCAAAGGCGGAGAAGACACTTTCGCGAAACTTCCACCTGTGCCAGTGCCAGTGTGTCGGTCTCCGGCCCCGTCTGTCACTGGTGGTGGTTTGATGAGCTCGGCTCGCGCAGCATCTGTCTCCGGGTTTGTGCATGGAGGATGCTAAAATAGCGTCTTTTTGCCTTCATCACTCCACCGCAAAAGCGATGCAGACGAACGTATGGAGCGTATCGTCCCGCTCTGGCAGCAGGACGACCCATTAGTGCCAGCAGGCGGAGCACGAAGACTGATCCCAATCCGTACACCGATCGGGTGTCAATTGGTGAAAAAAGGCTTGCTAAAAGAGTCTCCTACGGGAAGTACACTACACACCGACCACTTTACACCTGATGCCCAACCTTGGCTTGGCAAACAGGAATCGATCTGCTGCGGGCAACACGCTCCCATCCCTGCTCTGCAGCTAAATTTACAAGCTACAACAGCTCCCCCGATTCATTTGCGTAAAATATATCAATTTGCACCGATCTACCGACAAACAACTCGATCCGGAAGGTATAGCGATAGCGTATGCTTCGGGTCGTCGTTCTTCCACCCGGGAGCCCGGGTGGGTCGAGCAGCATACACCGGCATGAAGATGCCACCGGGCGGTTGTTCTTACATCGCACACCGGCACGCTTGGACCGGTCTTCGAGTGGCAGGATGTGCTGTAAACAAATGCAAATGCAGTCCCAGAAGCCAGTTCCACACCGGACAATGGGGCAGCGGCCACCTCCATGCGCACCGGGCGCTCCGTGCATTCGTTTATTGCAGGAATGTGTAGCATTTCATTAGACACTGCTGATTCGTTTGCAGTGCGGACTTTTACTGGGGTTACCCGGCACACCCGGCACACAAACCACACCGTCTTCCACCCGGCGCGACCGTCCCATATGGGCTCGGAGCACGGAAAAGATGCTTCCTGTGTGCCACTGCCACAGGAAACGCACACGTCCGCACCGATGCGACCGATGCAGTCCCGCTTCGGTCGCAAAGGAAGCGGGAGTGGCATTTGCTAAAACAATTATCGTGATTTCTTCGTCCGCCCGGAAGCGGCGAAGGCTTAGTGAGTGAGCTGAACGTTGGGGACACGCAAAATCAAACAAAGCGACGGAAGCGGCGGTCTGCGTGTAAGCCGACCGAAGCGAGCAATCGAAACTGACATTAATTCTGTTAAGAAGGAGAGCGCTGTTACAGAGTGATTGTGTGTGTGTGTGTGTTTGTTTGGTTTGCCATCTTCTTCAGCGTTGCGCCATGCCCCGTGTGTTAACGGTTGAGCGCGTGGACTGGAGTGACCTTAGCCCCTGGACACCGCCGACCGTTGCTGACCGCTGTTGACCGTCTCTTTCGGGGCTCTCTTCGGGGCCAGTTCTTTTTAGCCCGGGGCCCGCGAAGGGCGGCGATCGTGAAGTGATGGAAATAAATTTTAAAGTCAAATTAGAATGCGACAAGCTCGGTCGTGTGGGCGGGTGGGTGAGCAACGGTTGTCGTGAAATACTGATCGGTGGTAATGAATGCGGCCACTGTGATGCTCTCGAGTGGTTTACGTCGGTGCAGTCCGGTTCCAGGAAAGCTACACCAATTGTTCGAACGGCGAAGATGTTGTGTGATGTACAAGAATGTCCTATTTGCGTACACCAAACACTGCCTAATCAACTCGAATATGTTGTGCGAGATACACGTATTTCCGCCGAATAAGTAACACTTCTTCAGCTCCAGGAAACTGTTCAGCGCCAGGAAACCAGGAACAGGAAACTGTTTGCTGCTGCGTCCTGTGGCTAGCAAAAACGTGCTCTGGAATTCATGTTAATGTGTAAGTTGTTTCCAGAGTTTAGCACACTATCGGATGAACATCAAACATAAGCAGTTCCTACAATTGAGCTTTGCTGGATGTCCAAGGATAAGCCCAAACCATAGGCTCCCTTAAGACTAAACATGAGCAAATTATAATTTCCAGTAATCTCAAAGATATGAAGACTATGAAGCGAAGCTAATGAAAACAAATATTACTGACAATACTGAAGTGGTACCTGGAGTTCTTGGTAAGAAGTGGCCCAAAACGTAACTGGCGAAGAGTTTTCAATCTCCTAACCTAGTAATGAACGTGGAAGATCCACTGTGCATATCAACACACTCAAGAATCTGTGATATTAAGATAAGTGGTTGTACACTCCGTTACATTACGTTACGTTACGTTACGTTACTGTACGACCACTTGCTTTGAAATCGAGAAAGATGTTCTACTAAGTTGTAGTACATATAAAAATACATCTTTCTACAACTTTTGAGCTTGAACACATTGGGGTCGGATTACATCAGCTTAACTTAATGCTCGAAAAAAAAACAGCCTTAGAGCTCACTAGTGGCAGATATGGAAACTGCTACTGGAAACTTTAATTAACTGGCCTACAATTGACGAAAAGAGCAGACGGTAATTATCCCAGTTCTCCGGGATAATCAAGTCACTCTATCAAACTGTTGCTCGCTAGCAAGTCATCTATTGACTCAAAGACAAATGAAGTCCAAGCGCATCCAAATGACTGTTGAGTCATTTAATAAAGAGCGAGAGAGAGAGAGAGAAGCAACGAAAAACACACAACACACATGTGTAAGCAAAACAATTGCAAAAACGGCCCCACTCCCGAAACCGAACCATCTTTCTACCTCCGTTGGGAGGGCATGATAAAACCGGATTCCAGCACCGTTGTTGACAAAGCACCGGCATCCGTTAAAATTAATCAAATGTGCAATAATTTCCTGCACTCCGTCCCATCCCGGCTCGTCGTGGTGGGTCCTGGGGAAGCCTCTTTTTCGGCTGCGGGTTTAGGGCGTTTGCTGCTGTTGTTGTTGGTGGTGGTATTAATGATAAGTTTGACGTTTGCTCAACAATTAAGCAACCCACGCAAGTGTGCGCTTTCATCATAACTTCGCATCGCATCAGGTGCGACAGGATGCGAACGAGCCAGCCAGCCCCACAGGAGGAGGTAATTAAAACCATGAAAATTAAAAACAAATAATCACTTCTTTTCCAATTTATTTGTGTATCTTTGTGGGTGGAGCTGGCGGGCGGACGAGACGGGCGCCAGCCGCTCGAAACCCATCAGCGAGCCGTCGCGTGCATGCCGACGATTTATGAGTCGACGGCGGTAGTTGATCTGGCCAAGTCGAAAGGTGGCCCGAGGCGAAGTAGCGAAAATAAATTAGCGTCTTGATGGGCTTGTGGCGGCAAAGGCGGAGAAGACACTTTCGCGAAACTTCCACCTGTGCCAGTGCCAGTGTGTCGGTCTCCGGCCCCGTCTGTCACTGGTGGTGGTTTGATGAGCTCGGCTCGCGCAGCATCTGTCTCCGGGTTTGTGCATGGAGGATGCTAAAATAGCGTCTTTTTGCCTTCATCACTCCACCGCAAAAGCGATGCAGACGAACGTATGGAGCGTATCGTCCCGCTCTGGCAGCAGGACGACCCATTAGTGCCAGCAGGCGGAGCACGAAGACTGATCCCAATCCGTACACCGATCGGGTGTCAATTGGTGAAAAAAGGCTTGCTAAAAGAGTCTCCTACGGGAAGTACACTACACACCGACCACTTTACACCTGATGCCCAACCTTGGCTTGGCAAACAGGAATCGATCTGCTGCGGGCAACACGCTCCCATCCCTGCTCTGCAGCTAAATTTACAAGCTACAACAGCTCCCCCGATTCATTTGCGTAAAATATATCAATTTGCACCGATCTACCGACAAACAACTCGATCCGGAAGGTATAGCGATAGCGTATGCTTCGGGTCGTCGTTCTTCCACCCGGGAGCCCGGGGTGGGTCGAGCAGCATACACCGGCATGAAGATGCCACCGGGCGGTTGTTCTTACATCGCACACCGGCACGCTTGGACCGGTCTTCGAGTGGCAGGATGTGCTGTAAACAAATGCAAATGCAGTCCCAGAAGCCAGTTCCACACCGGACAATGGGGCAGCGGCCACCGCCATGCGCACCGGGCGCTCCGTGCATTCGTTTATTGCAGGAATGTGTAGCATTTCATTAGACACTGCTGATTCGTTTGCAGTGCGGACTTTTACTGGGGTTACCCGGCACACCCGGCACACAAACCACACCGTCTTCCACCCGGCGCGACCGTCCCATATGGGCTCGGAGCACGGAAAAGATGCTTCCTGTGTGCCACTGCCACAGGAAACGCACACGTCCGCACCGATACGACCGATGCAGTCCCGCTTCGGTCGCAAGGGAAGCGGGAGTGGCATTTGCTAAAACAATTATCGTGATTTCTTCGTCCGCCCGGAAGCGGCGAAGGCTTAGTGAGTGAGCTGAACGTTGGGGACACGCAAAATCAAACAAAGCGACGGAAGCGGCGGTCTGCGTGTAAGCCGACCGAAGCGAGCAATCGAAACTGACATTAATTCTGTTAAGAAGGAGAGCGCTGTTACAGAGTGATACGGATAAGCCGCATCCGGCCCCCCCCCCCTGGTACTCGGATTCGGTAGTCGCATTTCGGTGTTTCGTTTGCCTGTGCAGTTATTTTTCACGCCACCGGGTTCATGTCTCAAATTGCGGGCGGTAAAGGTGTGAAGTTGAAATTAATTGGAAGTTTAAATGGTATTGTTTGTATGGGCAAACTGAGAATTGGGCCGGAGAGTGATGGGGTATATGTACATGAAGTTTGCTGAGGCATATCGGAATGATGCGATTTTGAAGCAAGTCAAGCACATTCCAAACGTGATACTCTAAAGGTTCAGTCATGGTACGTTGATCAGTATGGTGAGGTTATGTTTCCTGCCCATTATTTGATTGGTATATCCATGTTCTATCTCTTGATTGCCGATTCTCATTGAATCCAGTGTCAAAATGTGACTTTTTTCACTATTACTTGATGTATAAAAATGACTTTTTACAAGGAATACGCATGAAGATTGCCATCAAAGGCGATAAATAGAGCACAGAATCGATGTTTGAACGCTATTTTCCGATGGAAGTAACGTCTCATGCAAGTGGATGATAAAGTAGGTTAATATTTCAAATAAAGCTCGTTAGCTCTAACCACAGCTAGTCCAGGAGACTCAGGAACATAACTGCGAGACTCAGGAACATAACACACTGCATAATTAGGGCATGAGAGACTAATAATGAGAGTATAATGATGAGAGTCTAAGTAATCGGAATATCTATGTTGTCTTTACCATAAAAGGCTTCTCTAGAATAAGTATTAAGAGCTAATTCCTTATTCCAACAAGCTGTCAAACTAAATTAGCTCGCGATTACATCCAGCGGCAACAAAATATCTTTTTTAAAGTGGTTTACTGTACCGTTCAGGCAATTAATGATAATACTTAACTATTTAATGGAAATCTACAGCAAAATACCCACATTTTTACAACAATCACATAAAAAATCCATCGTCAAATGATTTTCACAACCAAGGCTCAAGATGACATACATGCCAAACTCAAGACAAACTACAAGCCGGTTTGTATACCACGACAAAACTTCGTCGATGTTTGACAGACTTTTCCAGAGCACCTCCATACGTTTGTTCTTGTCGTTTGTCTCATACGACTTATGCTAGATCAGGGAGGTAATTAAAACCATGAAAATTAAAAACAAATAATCACTTCTTTTCCAATTTATTTGTGTATCTTTGTGGGTGGAGCTGGCGGGCGGACGAGACGGGCGCCAGCCGCTCGAAACCCATCAGCGAGCCGTCGCGTGCATGCCGACGATTTATGAGTCGACGGCGGTAGTTGATCTGGCCAAGTCGAAAGGTGGCCCGAGGCGAAGTAGCGAAAATAAATTAGCGTCTTGATGGGCTTGTGGCGGCAAAGGCGGAGAAGACACTTTCGCGAAACTTCCACCTGTGCCAGTGCCAGTGTGTCGGTCTCCGGCCCCGTCTGTCACTGGTGGTGGTTTGATGAGCTCGGCTCGCGCAGCATCTGTCTCCGGGTTTGTGCATGGAGGATGCTAAAATAGCGTCTTTTTGCCTTCATCACTCCACCGCAAAAGCGATGCAGACGAACGTATGGAGCGTATCGTCCCGCTCTGGCAGCAGGACGACCCATTAGTGCCAGCAGGCGGAGCACGAAGACTGATCCCAATCCGTACACCGATCGGGTGTCAATTGGTGAAAAAAGGCTTGCTAAAAGAGTCTCCTACGGGAAGTACACTACACACCGACCACTTTACACCTGATGCCCAACCTTGGCTTGGCAAACAGGAATCGATCTGCTGCGGGCAACACGCTCCCATCCCTGCTCTGCAGCTAAATTTACAAGCTACAACAGCTCCCCCGATTCATTTGCGTAAAATATATCAATTTGCACCGATCTACCGACAAACAACTCGATCCGGAAGGTATAGCGATAGCGTATGCTTCGGGTCGTCGTTCTTCCACCCGGGAGCCCGGGGTGGGTCGAGCAGCATACACCGGCATGAAGATGCCACCGGGCGGTTGTTCTTACATCGCACACCGGCACGCTTGGACCGGTCTTCGAGTGGCAGGATGTGCTGTAAACAAATGCAAATGCAGTCCCAGAAGCCAGTTCCACACCGGACAATGGGGCAGCGGCCACCTCCATGCGCACCGGGCGCTCCGTGCATTCGTTTATTGCAGGAATGTGTAGCATTTCATTAGACACTGCTGATTCGTTTGCAGTGCGGACTTTTACTGGGGTTACCCGGCACACCCGGCACACAAACCACACCGTCTTCCACCCGGCGCGACCGTCCCATATGGGCTCGGAGCACGGAAAAGATGCTTCCTGTGTGCCACTGCCACAGGAAACGCACACGTCCGCACCGATGCGACCGATGCAGTCCCGCTTCGGTCGCAAAGGAAGCGGGAGTGGCATTTGCTAAAACAATTATCGTGATTTCTTCGTCCGCCCGGAAGCGGCGAAGGCTTAGTGAGTGAGCTGAACGTTGGGGACACGCAAAATCAAACAAAGCGACGGAAGCGGCGGTCTGCGTGTAAGCCGACCGAAGCGAGCAATCGAAACTGACATTAATTCTGTTAAGAAGGAGAGCGCTGTTACAGAGTGATACGGATAAGCCGCATCCGGCCCCCCCCCCCTGGTACTCGGATTCGGTAGTCGCATTTCGGTGTTTCGTTTGCCTGTGCAGTTATTTTTCACGCCACCGGGTTCATGTCTCAAATTGCGGGCGGTAAAGGTGGGAAGTTGAAATTAATTGGAAGTTTAAATGGTATTGTTTGTATGGGCAAACTGAGAATTGGGGCGGAGAGTGCTGGGGTATATGTACATGAAGTTTGCTGAGGCATATCGGAACGATGCGATTTTGAAGCAAGTCAAGCACATTCCAAACGTGATACTCTAAAGGTTCAGTCATGGTACGTTGATCAGTATGGTGACCATCTTTCTACCTCCGTTGGGAGGGCATGATAAAACCGGATTCCAGCACCGTTGTTGACAAAGCACCGGCATCCGTTAAAATTAATCAAATGTGCAATAATTTCCTGCACTCCGTCCCATCCCGGCTCGTCGTGGTGGGTCCTGGGGAAGCCTCTTTTTCGGCTGCGGGTTTAGGGCGTTTGCTGCTGTTGTTGTTGGTGGTGGTATTAATGATAAGTTTGACGTTTGCTCAACAATTAAGCAACCCACGCAAGTGTGCGCTTTCATCATAACTTCGCATCGCATCAGGTGCGACAGGATGCGAACGAGCCAGCCAGCCCCACAGGAGGAGGTAATTAAAACCATGAAAATTAAAAACAAATAATCACTTCTTTTCCAATTTATTTGTGTATCTTTGTGGGTGGAGCTGGCGGGCGGACGAGACGGGCGCCAGCCGCTCGAAACCCATCAGCGAGCCGTCGCGTGCATGCCGACGATTTATGAGTCGACGGCGGTAGTTGATCTGGCCAAGTCGAAAGGTGGCCCGAGGCGAAGTAGCGAAAATAAATTAGCGTCTTGATGGGCTTGTGGCGGCAAAGGCGGAGAAGACACTTTCGCGAAACTTCCACCTGTGCCAGTGCCAGTGTGTCGGTCTCCGGCCCCGTCTGTCACTGGTGGTGGTTTGATGAGCTCGGCTCGCGCAGCATCTGTCTCCGGGTTTGTGCATGGAGGATGCTAAAATAGCGTCTTTTTGCCTTCATCACTCCACCGCAAAAGCGATGCAGACGAACGTATGGAGCGTATCGTCCCGCTCTGGCAGCAGGACGACCCATTAGTGCCAGCAGGCGGAGCACGAAGACTGATCCCAATCCGTACACCGATCGGGTGTCAATTGGTGAAAAAAGGCTTGCTAAAAGAGTCTCCTACGGGAAGTACACTACACACCGACCACTTTACACCTGATGCCCAACCTTGGCTTGGCAAACAGGAATCGATCTGCTGCGGGCAACACGCTCCCATCCCTGCTCTGCAGCTAAATTTACAAGCTACAACAGCTCCCCCGATTCATTTGCGTAAAATATATCAATTTGCACCGATCTACCGACAAACAACTCGATCCGGAAGGTATAGCGATAGCGTATGCTTCGGGTCGTCGTTCTTCCACCCGGGAGCCCGGGGTGGGTCGAGCAGCATACACCGGCATGAAGATGCCACCGGGCGGTTGTTCTTACATCGCACACCTGCACGCTTGGACCGGTCTTCGAGTGGCAGGATGTGCTGTAAACAAATGCAAATGCAGTCCCAGAAGCCAGTTCCACACCGGACAATGGGGCAGCGGCCACCGCCATGCGCACCGGGCGCTCCGTGCATTCGTTTATTGCAGGAATGTGTAGCATTTCATTAGACACTGCTGATTCGTTTGCAGTGCGGACTTTTACTGGGGTTACCCGGCACACCCGGCACACAAACCACACCGTCTTCCACCCGGCGCGACCGTCCCATATGGGCTCGGAGCACGGAAAAGATGCTTCCTGTGTGCCACTGCCACAGGAAACGCACACGTCCGCACCGATGCGACCGATGCAGTCCCGCTTCGGTCGCAAAGGAAGCGGGAGTGGCATTTGCTAAAACAATTATCGTGATTTCTTCGTCCGCCCGGAAGCGGCGAAGGCTTAGTGAGTGAGCCCTCCCCCGGGCCGAGCGGCCGAAGGCAAACGCAGCTGCAACAGCAAACCGGCGCTGGAGCGCATGCACCCGAAAAACCAATGCACAAGTGTGCGGTGCACAACCGCATCATAAATCTCATAATGACACTGTGTGCGCTACAACACCAGTGTTAATGGTTTTGCTTTAAAGCGCACACAATGGCGACAGATCTATCGAGTGGTGGAGGTGGGAGGGCGGGGGCGGGCCGATGCTAAAGGGCAGCGCATTCAAGCACACACCCCCACGCACCCACCCACCCACACCGCCACAGGAAAAGGGATGCCACCGTCGGCATTGTCTATTGTACATTTCCGGCAAATTAAGCTCCGGATGCACAATGAACTCCGGATGCACTTTTCGGCTGCAATCACAAAAGGCTGCAGCACTCGGCCGGAGTGGCCGTGTGGCCGAGTGTGGGTGTAATACCGTCGGTCGAGATTCCTCCGCGCGCGCGCGCCTGTGTATGTGTGTCTTCATTTTAATGTTTTAATGAGATTTTTTTTTCGCTGCTGTTGTTGTATTGCCTGGTTGGTTGGCCCTGCGGGCAATGGCGAATTGTGTGT
>KZ072982.1:130462-146030 GCA_002091845.1 Anopheles cracens | reverse complement strand
GAGGAAAGTCTGCGTCTCCACCTGCGTCGACCTGCCTCCAGTGTCCTGAAGCGCGGGATCTTAATTGAATACGGATGAAAGGAGCAACTTTTACCCGTTGCATTCCGCCCCTGCTGGAAAATCCGTTCCGACCGGCGTTCCACAAGTACTGGCGTTTCCGGTATTTCTCCAATAAATAAACTATCGTCAGCAGAAATCCTTTCGCCGAGACTCGATCGGTCGAGTTCGGGAGGGGGAGGGTTTGGGTAAAGGGGACGGCTGCGGGCTTTTCCTATCATCATTTGTGAGAGGCTTTATTATAAGTTCCGCCACACGAATCGTTCCGCTACGCTCTCGCCGTGATCGTGTGTGCGTGGACCGTTCTGCTATAAGAATTAAGACAGCCCGAAACTTTCCCCAGCCGGAGGGTTATCGGAGGCGGATGGAAAGGGGCGGCGTTACTTTTTTTTCGGTGCTCTCGTTCCGTTTAATCTCCATACCGCCGGCGTGATGATGAAGCTGAGCAAGTTTTAATCCCGAGAAGTGCCATTCTCGCGCGGTAGCTGTATACGCAAGTCCGCTCTCCGTATCGTTTGCCGAAGCTGAGTTGATTAATTTCAACAGCCTAGCAAAGGGGGTGGGCAAGAACTGGCCGGTGCGAAACGGCGTAGCGGGGGTAAATGATTGAACGATGTTAACTGGAGATTACCGTATAAGCTTTTGTAAATTACTATTTTAAAATACCACTCCATCAGTATACAAAATAGCTATGGTTAAATAACTTCGGATTAATTTTGACTGTATTCCATGAGGATGATTTTATTTACCATTCTTGATCTATTAAACAATTTATAATTCGATGCTGATAGTGGTTTTGATTTTAAACAGTTCAAAACTTGAAGCCAGCAATTTAGATTAGTAGGATAACCCACCAAAAGAGGGCACCACTCAATTAAGCTTGCAGCATTACGTATAATTTACCAGTAGCTGCTATGATTGTTGTGTTATCCGTGTTTGCACATGTTGAAAATATTGTTTAAAAACTAAATTGTAAACGACTTCTTCATGCCGTAATCAGCCATACATTCTTACCCATAATTCTCTAAAAAATTCTTGACTATTTTTTAAATAAAATTTACTAAATAATAATTGGCAATCACAACACTATCAATATTGGTTATTTTATTTAGAATAGTTGGTTACTTATTTATGTATTTATGATTCTATTTATTTTTCATATTTTTATTTATTGATTTATTTAAACATGCTTTCAATTCCGCTTTCAACTCACTGCCATAAGGCACAATAATCACAAAATATTACTTGTTTTGAAGATTGCTAGAGCGAACAGTGAATTGATATGCATGGAGGAGCCTGAACTTATTTCAAGCAAATCCCGTTAGATTATAGCTTAGTGAACGATCTTAAACATTTCACATAATATATTAAATTATTATATTTTTGCAAACACCATATTATTGTTTTATTCTGCTTATGGTGCGCTTACGGTGTATGTGCTCCTCCACCAATACCGAAACACCGGGCGCCCGGGAAGATAAACCCGGTGGCTGACACAATTAGGTTCGTTTCATCGAATGCCTTACCAGGGTGCGAGCGCGCGGACATGAGAGTATTGGCGAACGGGGGGATGCATTTGCGACACGACGTAAACGAGTGTCCCGGGTGCGATGGGGGAGGAGAGGGGGGCGTTCCGAGTAATCCGATTCCGTCCATTTTGTGAGGCGGTAGTGGGGCGCGTAGTTTCCCTATTGCTACATTTTGGTCTCTCCTATCGAGAAGTTTTGCTTTTCACCTACAGCCGGGCCGAGTTTGGGGGGGGAGGGGGCCGTTACCGGTATCGGATCAGTATCGGAGGGTTTTCGTTACTTTTTTTTCGGTGCTCTCGTTCCGTTTAATCTCCATACCGCCGGCGTGATGATGAAGCTGAGCAAGTTTTAATCCCGAGAAGTGCCATTCTCGCGCGGTAGCTGTATACGCAAGTCCGCTCTCCGTATCGTTTGCCGAAGCTGAGTTGATTAATTTCAACAGCCTAGCAAAGGGGGTGGGCAAGAACTGGCCGGTGCGAAACGGCGTAGCGGGGGTAAATGATTGAACGATGTTAACTGCGGTCTGTCGCATACACTTAAGGGCTGATCTAGCATAAGTCGTATGAGACAAACGACAAGAACAAACGTATGGAGGTGCTCTGGAAAAGTCTGTCAAACATCGACAAACTTTTGTCGTCATACAAATCGGCATGTAGTTTGACGTTGACCCACCTTTACGAATCTTGGTAAAGAACATGTATGTCATCTTAAGCCTTGGTTGTGAAAATCATTTGACGATGGAGTTTTTATGTGATTGTTGTAAAAATGTGGGTATTTTGCTGTAGATTTCCATTAAATAGTTAAGTATTATCATTAATTGCCTGAACTTCCGGGCAGCCCGGGGGTTCCGAGAAGCTTACCCAGTTGGAAGCGTTCCCACAATCTTTCTGGCTTAGCCGCTAACTTCGGTCCGACCCCGTCGAATGTCTTACGATCGAATGCACTGGCGAGTGGAAGTCACGGTGCACGGTGAACAGTTTTGTAGAAACCTTCTGCCGGGAGAACTTGTTAAGCTCTTCTCAACACACCATTTCCCATCGACAAATTATCGATGCGGCCGTTAACGGGCGTCACTGCGACATCGGCATTAATCGATAGAATCAGCACTCGACGCACGGTCCTGGCGCGCACTGCCAGCTGATGCAACGGCCAGGCACATCATTATTGCGTCATTTGGAATTTATTATCCTTGGAACGGTGCCGACCCCGTCCAGGGCAGAGTTGGTGACAAACGACCGTCAAACCGGGCACGGGACGGGATCGGCACGAAGAGCGGGCCGTGGGAAAAGTTTGAACGATCGTTCGCATCCCACCGCCCACCGTTCAGGTCCTGCCAATGTTGGCACCCTTGACCGGCATGGCGAAGCCCCGGCTCGGGAAGGTCATCGCGGAACCTCATTACCGCCAGCTGCCGTGGTCTCATTTATGGCAGTCCCTTTTATTTTATGGTTGAATTTTGGCCGACGCTTCCGCATCCGAGGTGGCGGGATCGGAATGCGGGGCGAGAATGAAAAGGATCGGCCGTTTCTTTTTTGTTTCATGCCACCCATTGCGCACATCACGCGGTGGCGTTGATTTGTCCGCGGAAAGCGGACTCGAATCCTTCCTCCACCCATCGATCAGGGTCAATAATATGAAACGTGCAGCTAAGGCAGCCTGTGTGCCGGAGAAAGAAAGCGAACCAAACCTCACGGGTGAGCAGGTGTAGAGAGAGAGAGAGAGAGAGAGAGAGAGAGAGAAGGGGAAAGCAACCCCAACACAAACGACCTGATTTATTTCCATCATATTTTTCTTGATGTCTCTCTTTTCAGTCCCGCCCGCGGCTGCCGAGATTTACTGTCACAATCGGTCAACAATAATGGCGATCATGACATCGGCTGGTGCCGGCCGGTTCGCCAGGCAGGTCACGTGGAATCCATTCGGTGTCATCTTGCGATAAGGATATGTGATTTATGCGGCCGTGCGGCCGGCTGCCGGTTGTCGGAAGCACGCACCGCGCAACGGGCACACACGCACACTCGGCACGTTCCGTGACTTGGGTGTGTGGCCCATCGTGAAAGTGAAACCACGAGGCACACGGCCACTGGAAGGGGTGGAGCGTGACCTTTCGGCGAAGGATCGCTGTAGGGATATTCCGTACATGTGATCACGTTAGGACCAAACGGCCCTGTACATATGCTTTAAGCCGATGCTTTGAATATATTGGAAGCATAATTATTTGTTCATATGATTGAATGGCTCTTTCACGTTCAGCAAGCATTATCGCTTAAGTTTCTTTAAGATAGTACGTGATTCTTGCGCACTAAAGAATATAACGCAGCATGTCATTTGATCCACCCTTTGATGGGAATAATGGGCGGGATATATTTTTAAATTTCATTGCGTCTGTTTTCACATTATTCTTTGTTTACTTCTTAAATAATACTAATAGCTCACGAGCCGTAAATATACTAAATTTCTCAAGAAACTCCTCAAGAACACAAAATATAAACTATAAGAACAATAATAAATTGAAAATAAATTACCTCAAGTAGATCGGTCTGTCGCATACACTTAAGGGCTGATCTAGCATAAGTCGTATGAGACAAACGACAAGAACAAACGTATGGAGGTGCTCTGGAAAAGTCTGTCAAACATCGACATACACACACAAACAGACACACACATGCAACATGATTCATTTAGTACACACAATTCGCCATTGCCCGCAGGGCCAACCAACCAGGCAATACAACAACAGCAGCGAAAAAAAAATCTCATTAAAACATTAAAATGAAGACACACATACACAGGCGCGCGCGCGCGGAGGAATCTCGACCGACGGTATTACACCCACACTCGGCCACACGGCCACTCCGGCCGAGTGCTGCAGCCTTTTGTGATTGCAGCCGAAAAGTGCATCCGGAGTTCATTGTGCATCCGGAGCTTAATTTGCCGGAAATGTACAATAGACAATGCCGACGGTGGCATCCCTTTTCCTGTGGCGGTGTGGGTGGGTGGGTGCGTGGGGGTGTGTGCTTGAATGCGCTGCCCTTTAGCATCGGCCCGCCCCCGCCCTCCCACCTCCACCACTCGATAGATCTGTCGCCATTGTGTGCGCTTTAAAGCAAAACCATTAACACTGGTGTTGTAGCGCACACAGTGTCATTATGAGATTTATGATGCGGTTGTGCACCGCACACTTGTGCATTGGTTTTTCGGGTGCATGCGCTCCAGCGCCGGTTTGCTGTTGCAGCTGCGTTTGCCTTCGGCCGCTCGGCCCGGGGGAGGTGTGGGAGATTGGCCGGACGAAAGCTATTATAACTTCCGGGCAGCCCGGGGGTTCCGAGAAGCTTACCCAGTTGGAAGCGTTCCCACAATCTTTCTGGCTTAGCCGCTAACTTCGGTCCGACCCCGTCGAATGTCTTACGATCGAATGCACTGGCGAGTGGAAGTCACGGTGCACGGTGAACAGTTTTGTAGAAACCTTCTGCCGGGAGAACTTGTTAAGCTCTTCTCAACACACCATTTCCCATCGACAAATTATCGATGCGGCCGTTAACGGGCGTCACTGCGACATCGGCATTAATCGATAGAATCAGCACTCGACGCACGGTCCTGGCGCGCACTGCCAGCTGATGCAACGGCCAGGCACATCATTATTGCGTCATTTGGAATTTATTATCCTTGGAACGGTGCCGACCCCGTCCAGGGCAGAGTTGGTGACAAACGACCGTCAAACCGGGCACGGGACGGGATCGGCACGAAGAGCGGGCCGTGGGAAAAGTTTGAACGATCGTTCGCATCCCACCGCCCACCGTTCAGGTCCTGCCAATGTTGGCACCCTTGACCGGCATGGCGAAGCCCCGGCTCGGGAAGGTCATCGCGGAACCTCATTACCGCCAGCTGCCGTGGTCTCATTTATGGCAGTCCCTTTTATTTTATGGTTGAATTTTGGCCGACGCTTCCGCATCCGAGGTGGCCGGATCGGAATGCGGGGCGAGAATGAAAAGGATCGGCCGTTTCTTTTTTGTTTCATGGCACCCATTGCGCACATCACGCGGTGGCGTTGATTTGTCCGCGGAAAGCGGACTCGAATCCTTCCTCTACCCATCGATCAGGGTCAATAATATGAAACGTGCAGCTAAGGCAGCCTGTGTGCCGGAGAAAGAAAGCGAACCAAACCTCAAGGAAGCATCTTTTCCGTGCTCCGAGCCCATATGGGACGGTCGCGCCGGGTGGAAGACGGTGTGGTTTGTGTGCCGGGTGTGCCGGGTAACCCCAGTAAAAGTCCGCACTGCAAACGAATCAGCAGTGTCTAATGAAATGCTACACATTCCTGCAATAAACGAATGCACGGAGCGCCCGGTGCGCATGGAGGTGGCCGCTGCCCCATTGTCCGGTGTGGAACTGGCTTCTGGGACTGCATTTGCATTTGTTTACAGCACATCCTGCCACTCGAAGACCGGTCCAAGCGTGCCGGTGTGCGATGTAAGAACAACCGCCCGGTGGCATCTTCATGCCGGTGTATGCTGCTCGACCCACCCGGGCTCCCGGGTGGAAGAACGACGACCCGAAGCATACGCTATCGCTATACCTTCCGGATCGAGTTGTTTGTCGGTAGATCGGTGCAAATTGATATATTTTACGCAAATGAATCGGGGGAGCTGTTGTAGCTTGTAAATTTAGCTGCAGAGCAGGGATGGGAGCGTGTTGCCCGCAGCAGATCGATTCCTGTTTGCCAAGCCAAGGTTGGGCATCAGGTGTAAAGTGGTCGGTGTGTAGTGTACTTCCCGTAGGAGACTCTTTTAGCAAGCCTTTTTTCACCAATTGACACCCGATCGGTGTACGGATTGGGATCAGTCTTCGTGCTCCGCCTGCTGGCACTAATGGGTCGTCCTGCTGCCAGAGCGGGACGATACGCTCCATACGTTCGTCTGCATCGCTTTTGCGGTGGAGTGATGAAGGCAAAAAGACGCTATTTTAGCATCCTCCATGCACAAACCCGGAGACAGATGCTGCGCGAGCCGAGCTCATCAAACCACCACCAGTGACAGACGGGGCCGGAGACCGACACACTGGCACTGGCACAGGTGGAAGTTTCGCGAAAGTGTCTTCTCCGCCTTTGCCGCCACAAGCCCATCAAGACGCTAATTTATTTTCGCTACTTCGCCTCGGGCCACCTTTCGACTTGGCCAGATCAACTACCGCCGTCGACTCATAAATCGTCGGCATGCACGCGACGGCTCGCTGATGGGTTTCGAGCGGCTGGCGCCCGTCTCGTCCGCCCGCCAGCTCCACCCACAAAGATACACAAATAAATTGGAAAAGAAGTGATTATTTGTTTTTAATTTTCATGGTTTTAATTACCTCCTCCTGTGGGGCTGGCTGGCTCGTTCGCATCCTGTCGCACCTGATGCGATGCGAAGTTATGATGAAAGCGCACACTTGCGTGGGTTGCTTAATTGTTGAGCAAACGTCAAACTTATCATTAATACCACCACCAACAACAACAGCAGCAAACGCCCTAAACCCGCAGCCGAAAAAGAGGCTTCCCCAGGACCCACCACGACGAGCCGGGATGGGACGGAGTGCAGGAAATTATTGCACATTTGATTAATTTTAACGGATGCCGGTGCTTTGTCAACAACGGTGCTGGAATCCGGTTTTATCATGCCCTCCCAACGGAGGTAGAAAGATGGTTCGGTTTCGGGAGTGGGGCCGTTTTTGCAATTGTTTTGCTTACACATGTGTGTTGTGTGTTTTTCGTTGCTTCTCTCTCTCTCTCTCGCTCTTTATTAAATGACTCAACAGTCATTTGGATGCGCTTGGACTTCATTTGTCTTTGAGTCAATAGATGACTTGCTAGCGAGCAACAGTTTGATAGAGTGACTTGATTATCCCGGAGAACTGGGATAATTACCGTCTGCTCTTTTCGTCAATTGTAGGCCAGTTAATTAAAGTTTCCAGTAGCAGTTTCCATATCTGCCACTAGTGAGCTCTAAGGCTGTTTTTTTTCGAGCATTAAGTTAAGCTGATGTAATCCGACCCCAATGTGTTCAAGCTCAAAAGTTGTAGAAAGATGTATTTTTATATGTACTACAACTTAGTAGAACATCTTTCTCGATTTCAAAGCAAGTGGTCGTACAGTAACGTAACGTAACGTAACGTAATGTAACGGAGTGTACAACCACTTATCTTAATATCACAGATTCTTGAGTGTGTTGATATGCACAGTGGATCTTCCACGTTCATTACTAGGTTAGGAGATTGAAAACTCTTCGCCAGTTACGTTTTGGGCCACTTCTTACCAAGAACTCCAGGTACCACTTCAGTATTGTCAGTAATATTTGTTTTCATTAGCTTCGCTTCATAGTCTTCATATCTTTGAGATTACTGGAAATTATAATTTGCTCATGTTTAGTCTTAAGGGAGCCTATGGTTTGGGCTTATCCTTGGACATCCAGCAAAGCTCAATTGTAGGAACTGCTTATGTTTGATGTTCATCCGATAGTGTGCTAAACTCTGGAAACAACTTACACATTAACATGAATTCCAGAGCACGTTTTTGCTAGCCACAGGACGCAGCAGCAAACTGACAGTTTCCTGGAGCTGAAGAAGTGTTACTTATTCGGCGGAAATACGTGTATCTCGCACAACATATTCGAGTTGATTAGGCAGTGTTTGGTGTACGCAAATAGGACATTCTTGTACATCACACAACATCTTCGCCGTTCGAACAATTGGTGTAGCTTTCCTGGAACCGGACTGCACCGACGTAAACCACTCGAGAGCATCACAGTGGCCGCATTCATTACCACCGATCAGTATTTCACGACAACCGTTGCTCACCCACCCGCCCACACGACCGAGCTTGTCGCATTCTAATTTGACTTTAAAATTTATTTCCATCACTTCACGATCGCCGCCCTTCGCGGGCCCCGGGCTAAAAAGAACTGGCCCCGAAGAGAGCCCCGAAAGAGACGGTCAACAGCGGTCAGCAACGGTCGGCGGTGTCCAGGGCGGTGTCCAGGGGCTAAGGTCACTCCAGTCCACGCGCTCAACCGTTAACACACGGGGCATGGCGCAACGCTGAAGAAGATGGCAAACCAAACAAACACACACACACACACAGGAGGAGAGGGAACAAAAAACGCACACACACACTTACAAAAAACGGCACAGAAATAATGCATGCAGACGGAAAATGCATGTGACGGGGTAAGTACAAAAGCTTCTAACTGGATTTATGCAGCAGAACTATGCGGCCATGAATCTTTCGCCGGTTTCCTCGCCGGCGTCGTGTTGCCCGCGTAGCTATCGTCCGGCAATTCGCTGTGCTGATCTTACACAAGTTGGCAGGATTTCGGAGTTGCTTTTTTTGTGTGCTGGCGGGTGCTTTACCCACCGTTTTGCATGCATTCCTATCAGTCCTGCGGGATCCTTTTTTGTGTGTGTGTTGTTTTCATACGCTCCCACTTTGGCGGGGTGGCCAAGCTAAGTGCGGAAAAAAACGAGCGCACACACTCAGACACACATCGGGGAACTTGATTCGGCTTCGGCGGTACGGTGCATTAAATCTTCTCGCTTTTAATTCCCAGCCCCGTTGCGCGGTTGGCGACTCTTCAATCTGCTCCGTGCCATTATGCGGTACTCCGTGAATGGCCCGGGAAAGCCGTGATGTGTTGTCGCTGGATTGTTTCTGACAGACGGACACACGCGGACACACGCGCGCGCCGGGCCGGGCCGGGTTGTTTTGCATTTCGAAATTTTCCGGTTCACCCAATCAGATTTACATTTTAGTCTTTCGGGAGGTTTTTCTTTCGCGTTTTTTTTTTGTTGCTGCTCCACACCAACGTTTCAGTGCGATCGTGCGAGAGTCTGCCTACACTTACACGCCACTGAAGTACGGAGTACGATCCCGTCTATCTTGTTCGAGTTATTTCAATCTGACGTGCGGTGGTGGGGCTTTCGGCGATGTCATTAATTTAAGTCATCTTTCTCCCTGCAGGATACGGTGTGGGAGTGGACATTCCGTATGTTAATGAACGCCAGCTATCGCGTTAACTTCGTGCTGCTGCTTATTTTCTACTTCCGGGGTAACTAATTGCGATCCTAAACATTGAATTCAAACTGCAGGTACATTTTTTTAAGAGTTATCCGTTCGACGACGATGATTTTATAGTCTTATCCAAGCTTATATGTACAACATAAAATCTCTGATCTCGATTTTTCTTTAACCGAGCTTCATGAAATGGCCTCTAATTCCCTTCTTATTTCTTCTAGTACTTCAGGCTTTGCTTCCAAAGATTTCAAGTTTATTTTTTATTTTTAATAGCTTTAAACAATGTTCAACAGATCCAGAGAACAGAGAAGTCAATCAAGTGATGATTTCCAATAGACCGAAAAATAATTAAATTACCCAAATAACGAATATTCTCTCCAAAAGCATTTTTCTACACATTTTCTTTGTAACTAATATGTATTGCTAATAAATGATAAAGATGACATAGTTTGTAAATATGTTTATTCATTTTTAGTAACTTTTTGACATTGTTTTCAAATTGTGGCTGGTGAAAGGACATACAAAACGAAGGACCTTGTCAGTCAAACAGCGGAATGAGTAACGTCTTCGTGTCTATATTCTAGTATATAATGTTTTTTTTTCAAGATAATCAATTACAGTAGACAGCATCGAGAATTTAGGTTCGAAAACAATCAAATAAATTGCAAAATCATCTTCCTTGAAACTCATCGTTTCGAAAAGAGCTATAAATTCACCTGAATTTCTTTCGAATTTCTGATCCCCTGATCCCGTGCACACTGTTAAACCATTTCATTCCAGTTTATTCAAGATGAAGGGGCGACCGATCAAAGCGGCCATTTGTGACATTAGTACTACGAACGGAACGGAAACGGAATGAAGCTCTTGTCTATTTGTATATGAGTTACGAAGGGTTGTTCTATCTTTTTGAACATAATTGAGGCATTTTCTAAAGGCATTTCGTTTTCTATTACTTACCTGTTCTTAATTATGTCTTTGTAACAAACATCGATTTGTCATCGTGGAGGTAGTCTAACAAAGACAATCAAATAAACGAAATAGTTGAAGCTCAATATGACAAACAAATGTTGGAAATTTTTAAAGACTCATTCATAACTCAAAACATAGATCGCCCTTATTCGTTTAAAACCAATGTATTATACCAAATCTAAACTTCGTAACATAAAAGTTCACACCGAAATGGCTTAACTGATTAACTAAAGAACTAAACTAATACTTATATTTTAAAATTTTGATATCACGTGTAATGGTCTAGAATAGAAGAACATTTGATAGTCAACAAAGCGACAACTTTATGTTTCTTGCCTTAAATTGGGCCTTGCCTTAAACTTCAATTTACTTTTCTATTTCACTCTTAACGTTAAATTAGTATAAAGATATGAAAACAAGTTTATTTTTTATTTTTAATAGCTTTAAACAATGTTCAACAGATCCAGAGAACAGAGAAGTCAATCAAGTGATGATTTCCAATAGATGGGTTAATCAAATTATAGATACAATGAATCGACGTCCCAGCAGCGTCGCCCGTGCTGCCGTAAAGCGCCAGCTGCAAACGTCCCGGCCTTCCGAAGAAGGCCGTCCCCCTCCCACGGCGCGCGCCCGGGGGGCGAAGGGCGAAACGGAATGTTGTTTTTCTCTCCAGTTGATACATCCTTTCCCATCAACATGATAAATGAGTTTTAGAAAGTTTCCCGAAACGCATCCCGCAGGCGCAATCGACAGGCTCGCCCAAGCCGTGTGCCAAGCCGGCTTCATCAGCACCCGGTTAAGGGCCATAAATAAATTTGTAAGCGGTTCCACTAAGCTTCACTTCACTAGGACTTACGCAGGATCGTTAGGGCAGAGAAGGATACAACAGCAGGCAACACACACAAAAAAAAGATACACCAAAACGGAATAGATTTCGAGCAGCGGCAGAGAAACAGAAACCCGAAAAAAAGAAGTATCGATTATTTATGTGATAGTGAGCAAATTTATTGGGATGTGTGTGTGTGTGTGTCGTTCGCTACACCGATCGCCGACCGGCTCCGACCGGTAGACAATAAATCGTCCGGCAAAGATTCCGACAACAACGGCCGAAACAATCATCGGAAAGAAGTGCCATAAATTGCGGCGAATCGACGTAGCGCAAAAGTACACCCCCCCAGCCCTAGCTGCAGCGCTCGCTAATGCAGATGATGGCCGCGGAGCGCACTGCTTTGGCGCAATGCAATCGGGCTCAGAAGGGGCGACCGATCAAAGCGGCCATTTGTGGCATTAGTACTACGAACGGAACGGAAACGGAATGAAGCTCTTGTCTATTTGTATATGAGTTACGAAGGGTTGTTCTATCTTTTTGAACATAATTGAGGCATTTTCTAAAGGCTGCTGATGTCTCTATCAGGTGTGTGTGTGTGCTCGAATGTGTTTTCGTTGTAGTGCCCGTGTGCTAGGAAATGAAAGCCCGGTTTGTAACACGGAACAAGCGTGTTAGTAATACCAAGTTCGACAGAAGTATTAGTGGCAAAGGACCCGGTCTTATGCTCGCAAAGGACCTTAGGGGTTCGTTTCTTTTCCTTTGAAATAAACCATCACTATTGCAAGGAAATGTTCCACAAAGAGAATGGTATTTTGGGGCAAAGTTTCCACCAAACTTATACCACTTCGGACCGTTTCAATCGTTCCCGGTGTTACGACCGCTTTCCTGGTGCTGTTGCATAAGGGATCTCGGTTTTACCAATGCGGTGCGTACTTTAGGCAAGCCATTTTCTGTTCAAACACCCTCAAATTTCATAGCATACAGTAACAATCCACAACCACCAGCGCCCAATCGGGGCCTACAAGCGAGCGTACAAATGGACGATGCCGTCGCGTAAAATAAAAGTAAATAGCTTGTCGGTGAACTTCAAACGCTCCGGTACGCTGACGTCTTAATCCATTCCAACAGACATTAAAACTCGCCCCAAATGGCCACCCGTTACCACCACCACCACGGCAACGCCTCTCTGATCGCCAACAACCCCCCCCCCCCCTCCTTTTCTTTAACCGAGCTTCATGAAATGGCCTCTAATTCCCTTCTTATTTCTTCTAGTACTTCAGGCTTTGCTTCCAAAGATTTTGGACAAAACCTTCGCTTTCTTTGAGGAACGCCTCAATATGTGCTGTCCGGATACCATTTTCTGGATGACAAAATATTATTATATATTTTTCAAACTGTTTCAAACTGACTGCTATACTGTCGAAAACCTCTAAAATCGATTAAAGTTGTGATCTTTTTGCCACTTTTGTTACATTTGCAAATTAGGTTCGATTCCGTTCAAACGTTTTGCTTACGATTCCCACAAACGAGGAGACTTCACGAAAAAAGCTAGTGGAATGGACGGGAAGCCTCTAAATCAAAACTATATCTTAAACGTTCGTTTAACCTTCATGTCAAATTTTTAATTAAAAACTTATCAGAAAAATAGACACAGAAGAAATACAGATAGATACAAAAAGCAACAATTAACATGCCCATACGAATGTAAAGAATGTGACTCTTTGTTTTGAATTTCGTGTACTTTTCCGGTGTGGAAACTACATACACTTCGCCAACTCTGCCAGCAAGCTAGAACAGCTGGCACATCTTTGTCGCAACGGCAACATATCTTACACATCGACTTATCGCCCCGGCGCACAAGTGTAGCCTGCCGTGCGAAGCATAAGAACCAACAAAGCAAAAAAAAACCATCCGAAGCAATAGCGCGAAACAAAACCAGGCGCACCAGGAAAAGCTGCTTAGCAGTGGCGCGGGACTTTTCAGGACGTGTGCCTTTCATGCAGCTCATTAAACTTTCGGTAAATTCATTATAACTTTGCCGCGGGCGCAGCTCAATTTCACCGTGATCTTACACGAGCATCTTAGGGAGAAACATTCGAAGCAATCACAGTGGAGCAACAAAATGCTGAAAACCCTTTTTCATTAAATATCTCCGAGCGTGCCACGAACAGGGCCAACACGGACGGCCGACGGGGACAGTTGTCGGACACAGTGATTGATTACGATGCACCATCCACCCCGGGCTGGGTCCGGAAATGGTTCAGCCCGCTTCGCAAACGTACCTCCCGCTGGCCGTTCAATCACCCTCCGTGGGTGCTGTTATTTGTAGCTTAATTTATAAAATAGATTCGAAGATCAAACGCATACTCAGCTCACTCTGGGCGGGGCTTGCGTTGGCCAGCAGTGCCGGACGACGGCTCCAAGCGCACAGCCGCACCGGACAACGTGTCGGACAATCGAAATACCTTCGATACAGCAATTAAACGATGCCGCATGTACACCCGTTCACGACAAACAAAAGGACCGGTACTGGATCGATTAGAGAGGGATATATAATGAAGATGTTAAATACAGCTGAGCACTCGCTATTAAACTCAATTTGAAGCTCCGATTTGGAGATGCTGTGTCTGATAAAACTGGGCTTAATTACTGTCACGAGACATGCTCCACGTATTATTAACAACATTTCACCAAACCATTTTTAAGTGAACAACAACGAAGAATTACTCAACAACATTCTATTTAATAGCAGCATTCAAATTTTAAATCCACTTATGCGAAAACTGTTTTGGAGTTATCGAGCATCATTGTTTTCAATTGCTTGAGTGGCATAAGGACTCTTTCGACTCGTCGATCTCAAATGAGAAGCAAACACCAATACACCATGCACCAAATGGCTATGAGATTTTTTATCCGTTTAGGGCTATAGTATAAAAATTAAGGCACTCAATCTGCGCTAAATCCGTTTAGTACAGGTGAACGGAGCATATTCTCCTTCAATGAAGACGAGAAGGGTAAAGGACACTGTGACACCCAATAGCCAATGCGTAAACTACAGGCCAGGTTGGAACAACCCATCTTCGAGAAGCCAACTTGTGCTCATAGCTGTCGTTTTTCGGACATTAAGAAGACGGTGTGCGATTCATCCGGTGAAGCAGGCGCTGAAGCTCCTTATAAATGCAATGTTGGATAACTGTAGGATTTTTTTATACTGTTTGGTTGTGAGAGTGCTACAAAGACGTTTAAGACGTTTCGCATATAACTTTAAAAAATATGTTTACGTTATTCAAGGCCGTTCAAAAATACCCTTATTTTTAATGATTTTTTTTTTCCTTTTGATTGAAATAAAAAAGAAACAATCGCTTTCGGAAGTGGTCTTATAATTACGGTACATGGAGCCCTTTTGTCCATGACGAAAATTTGCATCGTGTTTGTTGAAACGTGTGACAGTTCAACAAAGACGTTTTTCATATTTACTTAGCAGTTAATATTAGTTTATAAAATGTGGATCAGCACATTCAAATAACACCTCTACTGCACAGAATCGCGAGTAAATTAATTAAATAATCGATTTGTTTTACTAAATTTCATAGTATACTTACACCCTTATTTGCAGAAGAAACTTTGTTGAATACTTTATTTTCTAAATTATAAGCCAACATCAACCCACTTCACCAGTGATAGACTTCTGCGGGCAAATTTAAATGAAAGTCCTTCTCCGCCTTCCGAAAACTCTAAACACCCCATCGCGCCCGTTCGGAACGGCCCGGGGCCGGAGCAAACCGACGCACAAGTTTACTTATCGATTCTCAATCGGATTAAGCGAAAAGCGGGGCGAGATGCGCACGCGGAAGTGTTCAATCTGCGACGTCAGGCGCCGAAGGGCTGCGAGGCTCCACTTCAATGAATCATCACAAACCGAACGCGAAAAATCAACCGCACAGACATACAGGCACACTTCCCGCAGTAGTCGGAGGTCGGGTCCCTCGGACCTCGGACCGGCGGCCACCGGACGAGCCAGCCCGTGTGGCGCGAGCGTGTGAGGGTGTGTTTGTGAACCGGTACCGGTTGTTGACAGATGCGCTCGTAAATGTAACAACAATGTTTACTCAAGAGCTTGTTCACAATCTCCACAAGCTC
>KZ072982.1:107703-125563 GCA_002091845.1 Anopheles cracens | reverse complement strand
GGGAAACTGTTCGACACGCCGCTAGATGACGCCACCGGCGACCCCCGTTCGGTTCGTGTCTTCGCTGACAAAACTCACCACCGCCCACGAGAAAGCATAATATCGATTCGTAATGAAAAGCAGATGTGCTGCGCGCGCGTTAAACGTAACAAAGGTTGATTAAAATAAAATAGAATGTGAATAAAATATAACGTGCCGTGTTACGAACTTGTCAAGAGAAAAGCTAGCGCCACCGGAAAACCTATCACTTCGCTTCTGCTTTTTCGCTTCGTGCGATTATTTTTCTGTTTCTGTTGTCCGGATCATATGAAACTATGGAGCGCTCGCTCGCTTCTTAACGCTACTCATCCTTTTTTTCTCTTGGCCTGTAATTTCGTAAGCGCACGCGTTGTGTTAAGAACACCACACAACGTCTGCTGAAAACTGTTGGTTATATAGTATAAGAAAAAATGGAATTTGCTCGAATGGATTACATTGCTTCCGTCGCTCGACATCCCCTGCTCCTCTGTGCGCACGTTGCATCCCGAACATGCTCTACCATCTTACCATCCTGCTCTACCTGCGGAAATCCGTTCGAAATCTTACTTGTTTGTTGTTCCCTCGGGGCGTTCCTCTGCCCACGTTAATCTCTTTCAAATTCATGCTCCGGGTGTGCCCGGAGCTTCCTAACCTACCGAACGAACAACACGTCTGTCGCCGGAACAAACCCGGCACGTTCCCTGGTGCTACCGTGGGTTGTGAGAAAGACTAAATGTCAGATGAATGCCACCAGATGCACCTGGTCGCCGGGACACCGTATCTCTCGCTCTACCTTTCTGGCCCGTTCAAATTCATACGTTTTGTTTTGGTTTCATCACACATTTTCCTTTTTTGCATAAGATTCTGCCACGTCGAGTTCGCTATCAGCTAGTAGTACCACCCGTCGCGGTACGAAATGTATCCGAAACTATTCATCCACGGCGATCTTTCCCCTAGTAAACCTCTCTCTCTCTCTCTTTTGCTCCCTCTCCTGCTGTCCCATTTCTAGTTTTCAATTTCGACTAATACCGTATGATTGATCATTCCCCACCATATCGTGACAATGCGATACAAAATAAATGCGTTCTCTACTGCATGCAACATCCACAGCATGCTCTGATGTGAGCAGTATCTGTGGCTCCATGTCTGTATGTTTCTTTCAAAAAGCCAATTGTGGGAAACGGATAATTTTACCATTGACGCGGCAAAATGGACGTCTACGACGAAGTGCTTCCGCTTATCTCCAAGGGGCATTCCGTCCTTACTCAATCGAGACGCGGGTCAGCAGCAGACCACGCTTTTGAAGCCAGGCGCTAAAACAGAAAACGGATCACACATTAGTCTTCGGAGTCGGCTGAAAACCAACCGCCTCTTCTCCCTGTCACACCTACCCAATGCCTGCGCCTAGCAGCAGCGATAATACGTTCGTTAGAACGATAGAGTACAGAAACTCTCGTGAGAACAGCGAATTCTTCCCAACACGGACCTGCCGTATGGAGTAGCCAGCGTGGATCGGTTTGTTCCTGTCTTCCTGCGTCTGATTGGGATGTTCAAATTTCCAGTCTCTGCAAGTGGAGGGAGAGAAATTCAATTAAGCGCTCGGAAACGAACACAACAACACAGCTCAATTGAGCGCGTGCGGGAAAAGTACTCACTTTGGAGGTTGCTGATCCGGCCGACTGCTCCAGTCCCACACCCAGTCCGAATCTTTCACAATGTCGCCATCCTGAGAAAAAAATGAAACAAAAAACGTATTAGTAACCATATACTGACTGCGATATCATTTTTCACTGCGCCTTGGATTTGCGCAGCCTTCCTATCCGGTGTTATGCCATTCTAATAAATTAATTGTTAATTCAGAAGATTATCGTTACACAAGCCGCAGAAACGTGATCTTCCCTACTTGTTGCTGTGTATCCGATCACAAGGGAGATTGTTTGTAGAAAAAACACTGCTTCGAAGCAACACACAGCACCAGCTGTCGATACAAACCAACCGATAGCAGTGTGCAATTAACGATCTCTATCGGCACAGGAAAGCAGTAACATGACAACAAAATTACCGTATTGTACTCCAAACATCACAAAAAAACACAATGAGCTGGGGTGTTAGTTTCACTTAAAGTTGCTGACAAACGTCGTGGCACAAAAATAAACAGTTTTAGCATGCAAATCATGCGTTAATACACGTTGATTCAAATAGACTAAAACTATAATCGACGACAAAGAGAGTGCACAATAAAGCGTGCACCTTATTTCTTTTCTTTCGAACTGTCGTTTTCAATGGCTTGTTACTTATCCAAGATTATCCCGAACATGAATGCTGTTGGTACGAAAAAATACGAAAATAATCCAAAATGATTCCATATAAATAATGAACATGAACCTTGTATCATTGTTTTTGTGAGCAGCTGTGTCTCATCCAAGCAGCAGAGCATGAGATCGGTATCCCATGCCCTTGCACCGCACTACACTCCCAACGCTGACCACAAAAGCGAATTTAAATCCGATCCGGATGTCAAATCTCGTAACAAAATGGTTGTGTTGGCGAACCGTTGAAACAATGCCACCCAGATACCCTCTCACATTACTACGCCAGCGCATCAGGCGCAGAGAGTGAAGGGGACGCGGTGTTAACCGTTCCGTTTGACATTTCAAAAACAATCCCAACGTCCGCATCAAAGCAACCACAGAAAGCGGTGACGGTCGCGCTCTACCTTGTTGACATGGTTGATGTAGACATTGCGGAGATCCTCCTCGGTGGCGGCCAGCTCCGTGTTCGGGCTGTTCGGGGGTGATTTGGGGCTTCCGCGGGGTGAGTTTTTGCGCGAGCTGGTCAGCGACGCGACCCGGCTCGATTCCGTCGACTCGCGCTGTGCCTCCCGCAGCAGTCTTATGTACTCCTCGACCGAGGTGAACGGCAGTGGGGGTGTCGTCCGGTCCGGGCTCTTCGTGCCGACACCGGCCAGCGTCGAGGCGCCGGTGAGGACGAGATTGCTGCCGCCGGGGAGACTTCCGAGCACGGATCCACTTCCCGCACCGTTCGTGCTCGTGTTGGACGACAGCTCGATCCAGGATTCTGCAGGCGAAAGAGAACAACATGCACAGGTTTTATTAAAGCGTTGGAACAACAACAAAAAAGGCACAAAATTATTCCCAAACCCTAAAAGTGTTGCAATCTGAAACATGATACTATGTGATCTCCCAGGCCCATCGGAGCCCATGAAAGTTCCGTTCATGCAGGTGCGACCTTGAACAACGGCAACAACGCCGTCCTCCTCCATTTTGTTTTGTTCACGTTTTTCTCCATTCGTGCCCCCCATTCGTTTTGTTGTGAATCTCGTTCGCGTGGTTTTTCGGCTTTGGGTGTTGTTTGCCGGTGGTGGTTTGCGAGCAACAGTTGCCTTTCCCCAAGGTCCCCGCTTTCCGCTGCCACTGCCACCAACTTCTAGGACGGTAGAAGCACCTCCAGTAAGCTTGGGTCGTCAGGCCAGCTGGCGATTAATATTAATCACGAAGAAGCGCACACAACACACAGCGACGCGCGCCCGGGTCGTGCCCGTATGCATGCTGATTAGTGGTGTCGTGCTTTCGCACACAAAGCCTGAATAGACCTGAACACAGGAAGTAAGTGCTCTGGGGAGCGCTACGCCAACGAGGGTGTTCAGCGCGTCGGATGCGCTTCAATGCGCAAATGCACTAAATCACGCATCAAAAGAACGGTTGGATAGAAGAATGGAAGCAGCGCGCAAGCGAGAAACCTTCAAGTCGATCGTTAGTGCTTGCCTTAAAGTGTGTTTCTGAGGGTTGCTACTCGCGCGGCAACACACAATCAAAGTAGGTCATTTCTGACAACAAAATTCGTTCCGTCGGGTTCATCATTGCAAGATGACGGCATTGACAATGGACCACGGGCCGAAACATGCAAAACAATACGAAGAAGATTTAAATATTCGCTTCTTTCTGGTGTTCCGAAATTTGAATAACGAATAAACTCAACATTCAAACAGCACCCATTCGTCACAACTCTAACATGAGACACGTCACACTCTCACCAACACATCCAGGTAGTGTACCAAACGCACACACTCGCAGCAGCAAGCCAAAAATAGTCCCCCCTCTTTCTCCGCCGAACTCGATTGAGGACTACCTTAGTCGAAAAAAAACCTCCGGCAAATGGTAAACAAATAGTCAAGCCCCCACCGTCATGCATGCTTGCTTTAGCAGGCTATTGCCACGACTCCAACACATTGATCCCCCTCCAAACACTTGTACGTCGCAGCATTCCACAGCCTACCTGAGACAAACAAAATCGTCATCCACATTTGGATTTGATTGTACATCGCGGGGCATGCATGGAAATATCATTACGCGCTGGTGTGCTGCTTTCATTTTGTATCTGAAAGCGGAAAAACACACCACCGAGCCACCATCTGCAATAATCGCCATCTGCTTGTATCGCCACCACCGTATCGCGCGCGCGATGCATTCATGGCGGGATGGTTCAATGTTTACGCTCTCTCCAAGCTGGCTGGTATAATTACATTTATCATGTTTTGCTCATAAAACGCTATCCCATCTGGTGTTGTGCGTGGCATGACATCGACAGCATATGAGACTGAGACTTCCTCTTCCGCAATATTTCACGCAAAATTAAATCAACGCAGCGATGTTGAGCGACCACTCTTTATAAACTTCAACTTGAATCCAAAATCTTGAAAACTCTTACCGAATCAAGATGCACTTCACCACCACCCGCGATAAAGGCGCTAGAAAGCAGTACCTTAAAGCTGAAAATACTCTAGAAACACCTCTTCAATGAGTTCTACACTCCGACAGCAGGAGAGCAGAGCAAACAGGCGACACCCCGGCGTCTTGTTGAAAGTAGCGTGTTGTCGTACTATAAGCCTGTTCTCCTCCATCGGCAACTTCAAACTGTACACAAAGTTACACCCTACGAGAGAAATCATAACAAACGAAGAAAAAGTGGAGCTGCGCTTAGTTCAACAACAAAAAATCCATCATATCAAAAACCAATGGACGGAAAAGAGAATATTTTGAGAAACCGTAAAAAAGCACACGCCAGAAGAAGACGTCAGTCGATGGCTCCGAACGCTGACGTCAATTGCACTTGCATCAAATCAAACCAGAGCTAGCAACAACACATGCCAATCCGCCGTTCGTCAGTCGCGTCGGGACTGTACGTGGACGTTTGTCACCTCCAGGAACGTCGGGCGATGCGTCATTCAATTTCCCCCGAAGAATCCACACACAAAGCCGGAAAAGTCAAGGGACAGGACGGTCTGTCTGGCCGGACGGGAAGCAGCGAAGAAAATCACGGTTCACTGCAGATGTTTGTCCTACATTCCGAGGTCACACCTCTGGAGACTGCGCATACCTTTCCGGGACAGCAGTTCCGTTCTTTGTTGCTGACGGTGGGAAGCTGCGCCTGTCCTTGCCCGGCTGTACAGAGCCTGTTCTACACCCGTCAAAGTCTACCGTCCACTGCACCGAAACTTTCACTCTCACTGCGAACGAAAATAAACCTTCCCAGGGCGTACGGCCAGGCCAATCGGTACAAATCACCGCACTGCATGGCAAACCGCGACATCCCCGGTGGTAGCGTTAGGCTAGGTCAAGCCATCATCATCAACCTACCCGCGCAATAGAAGAAGCGCGCTTGAAGAGCAGCATACCATCATCACTCTCACGAACTTCCGCGAGACTCGCATCGAAAGGCACGTCGTCGTCGTTTGTCTAGACTGGCGCTAGAGCGTGATTACAAAACAGACCGGGGCGTGCATGCATGGCGATAAGTTCAAGGAAATCTTATAACCTGCGAGACGACGATGTTGAAGGAATTGTTTAGCACGTAGCGCACAAACTACCGCGTGGAGCTGCGCCGGGAGAAAGACATGCATGGATCACACATCAAAGCACAAAGTGCACGATGATGTCGTCGCGAGGTGCGTGATCGCCATCGACTAGAGTTATACTATCGCCGCTGCAAATCTCACAAGGAAATGTATACAGCGAATCAAAGCAGTGAGCTAGGAGGGATTGTGCAAATGCATACTATAGCCAGTCAATTTGGTATATAAATCTGTACACTCTAGTTGAGGTTTGTGGCTTAGATATTGGGTTCAAGGATGTGGATCATCTGTTCTATATTGCAACACAAATCATTGGACAAAATCGAGAGGACCAGCAGACAATCTTGTCATATACTTTCATGATATTTTAACTAACAAGGACTCACAGTGAATGATGGCAATTTATGAATTTTCCAGAAACACAACGGCGAAACAACAAAGTCATCTCTTGACCGCCAATAAACTCCAAATCAAACGCCACGACGTATAGAATAAGTTAGGCCTCAGCAGTGATACGAGAAACATTCTGGTAACTACAACCTGCTATATACAACAAACATTACCTGATCGGCCACTATTTCTCCATTTCCCTGAAATTCCGACACATTAGACATTCAGACATCGAACCCCAGTTGGGAACGGATTCTCCCCCAACGTAGTTTTTGTCCCCCATACAATTCTCCCCCATACAATATTCTAGTTTGATGCTTCGGAAATCATCTATTCATTCCTAATCTGTTTGAGGTTAAAATCGAAAATAATTGAAGACTAATAGGAAAACCGAGCGTACAGCAATGTATTTAAAAATTATGACACCGTTTACTTCTCGCCCCACGTTCTCGCCTGTGAATGACGCAAATGAGCGAAAACGCCTCCGTGACCGCGGCGATCAGCGGTCAATTAATTAATATGCTGCACATCGGAATCTCTTCGTGTCCAAGTATTGACATCGCGTTCATCCTACGCTAGTTAATTTCAATTCACACACGATGATGAACGGATGCACTAGGTGGTAGTTGTGGAAGCACCGCAATAAGAGCGCAGCCATCGTCGTCAAACGACACAGGGACATAAATCAAGTTCAATTGCAGGTTAATGCTAGACCCAGCACTTGATGAGACAGCAATTAAGGAAATCGCGCAAATTAACATAAACCGTTTGATGGTTTAGCACCTTTAGTTTAATTGTTATTTGAAATTAATCGTTTCTTGTTCTTCTTCCATTTCTTCAGCTGAAGTACTTTGTGTTCAATATTGTAGCTGAAAGAAACAGCCGTAAAAAGTAACGAAATGAAGTATGTTTAAACGTCGTCTTGCAATGTTTACATTCCATCCATCGTACGATCAGTAAGAAATGATCGATCGACAACAAACACACACACACTTGAGAAGACATTGCGGCGCATTAGTGTTGCTGCAACACCACTTACCCACCCATCGGTCTCGGATGAGGCAAACGGCGGCGGTTTAATATCGACAATATGGATTTCTCCGTTCGGTGCTCGTTTTTCCTTCGACGTAAATAAAATGTAACGAACAATGGCAGCAAAACAGCCGCCTTTGCTGACGCGTTCGGGCATTCATTCAATGTACAACACAGCAACCCACAAACGCCCCGCTTGCAACGCTTGCGTTGCGATGACGATAAATTTCACGCCTCCAATCCCCATCGGTTTCACCCTCCTCCATTAGGTGGAATGTTTGTTTCCTTCAAAGGCTTCACCAAATTTTGGCCTCGTTTTACAACACCCCCACGACTCACGAATGGTGCGTGGGGAAGAGGAAGAGGAGGCGAGCAGGGGGTGAGTTTGTGACTATAAAATACTGTGTGCGTACGCACACGAGAGCGTTTGCGTGGTGCTTATCTTCTCTTTCTGCAAAGCAAACCAAAGCACACCAAACACCCTAAAGGACAGTCCCACTCTTCGGCGGAGAAACCAAACAAACTTCGGTGAACGACAGCAGAGAGAGAAAAAAAAAGTCCGGTCCCACGTCGTCCACTTTATCAGCAGGCCCGCGTTGCTTTTCGGGGTCAATTAGCTCAAGCCACGTACCGCATACATGCTCGCTCGGACGACGCGCCCGCTGATGATAGCTAACAAGCGAACAAAACAAATCTCAGCCCCGGGCCCTGAATCACACACCGCGGTGCCCGTGGTCGCGAAATCTTCTCGGAAGCAAATCCATCCTTCCCGCTCCTCCGTTAGACAGCAAATTTCCACCTCGCGAAAGTCAACACTCGGCCGCCACACGTATAAAGGGGTGGACCGATAATAAATGTGTCGTCGGCTGGCCGTGTGGAGGCTGCCGTGGCTGCAAATATATACTGGCTCTGGCTTTCAAAAACCCACCCCAGACAACAACAACCCTCCTTGACCACCCGGCTCAATCAAACGCCTTTCGATTGCTTCCTCCGCCCCCGTGTGTGCGGTTCAGTGAGCGATAAGAATGCATTTGTTATTGCTGCTGCACTTCCAGACAATTACCGCACAAACCGAGGGAGATTAAAATACAGCCCGGTTCCTCCTCAAGGTCCGCGGCGCTGAGGTGTGTTCCGTCTCCATTTGAACGTCGCAGATTGTCACATCAACAGCTAGCGCGGCGTCAGCGAAGGAAGCGTTGTAAACAACAGCGGGCAAGATGCTGCCGGGTTGGAAGGTTCCTTTGTTGACATTTGCACGCCGTCATCTGGGTTAATATTGACCGGTGATGAAGTGCGACTGGCTACGACCGGAGAGATTGAGTAAGATGTCATTCAAACGATCAAACAACTGGCCTGCCTAGACCGTGCATTAGAACCGAAACGAAGCGCCAGTTCCACAGTGCAATCCCTTCGACAATGTCAGTAACCGGCGCGACCGCAAATTGGCCCGTTGTGTTTGTGGTCTATTCTTGTCTTTTGACGATGCCCCAACGATAATGAGTGACCTAGATTCGGTCGCACATGTGCAAGTGCACCGTATGACGTGCTTATCTGGCATAGCCGGTTCGATTGGTTTCGCCTTCTTCGCCTTGAACGCCACTTTTTCATGAACAACGAACGCTGTACGTGGACTCGGAGATAGAGACTCGGAACGCACGATACCTAATCTACACTAATATACACTTTTTGTAGCTAACAACATGCTAACAAATCTGCTATTCCATCTTTTGATGTTATGAACTCCATGTTTCCAAGGATCTTTAGGAAAATACCAGTAAAACACATAACTTTTCGCCCAACAGATTCATACGTTGCTACTAGAGCTTCCAGCATAATTGAGCTTTATCCTTCCAAGAACCGGCAAAGCAATCCCACATTAGCAGCAAACCAAGTTGCCAAGTTTCGCACAGTTTCGCTTTGTTTTCCGACTCGAAAATATGTTTAGGTTGTTCAACATAAAAATATGCGTGTAAGGTAATCAGGAAACAACGCCCAATTAGTAAGATTAGTCCTAATATTTAACTTTAGCGAGACTTTAACTCGATAAGGTATTTGATAAGCTCGCCTTATCTTGCGACTAGTTGATATTATTGTTAACTGTTGTGGGATTCTTGTGTAAAGCTTAATGCGGCCTGTTCTGTCTGTTCGCAGTCCTACACCACTGGTTGACCTTGTGTAATTTCTAGACTGTGAAGATCATTATTTTAGCTACAGAAGTAGCCAATATTAAGCTAAATTCAAAGCTTCGGCACACCATCCTTTTCAACTGTCATAGCATAAACGGGGTCCAGCATTTTGAGACGTTTATGTTGATTGTGTCTACTTGATTTGGGCTATTTTGTATCTGACAATACCAATTTTGTTTGGTACCAAGATGTGACAGGGAAAATTATGGAAATCTATTTGCAGCACTGTGCATCCTACGGCATATGAAGATTATCTTGCAACGCTTGCGTTGCGATGACGATAAATTTCACGCCTCCAATCCCCATCGGTTTCACCCTCCTCCATTAGGTGGAATGTTTGTTTCCTTCAAAGGCTTCACCAAATTTTGGCCTCGTTTTACAACACCCCCACGACTCACGAATGGTGCGTGGGGAAGAGGAAGAGGAGGCGAGCAGGGGGTGAGTTTGTGACTATAAAATACTGTGTGCGTACGCACACGAGAGCGTTTGCGTGGTGCTTATCTTCTCTTTCTGCAAAGCAAACCAAAGCACACCAAACACCCTAAAGGACAGTCCCACTCTTCGGCGGAGAAACCAAACAAACTTCGGTGAACGACAGCAGAGAGAGAAAAAAAACGTCCGGTCCCACGTCGTCCACTTTATCAGCAGGCCCGCGCTGCTTTTCGGGGTCAATTAGCTCAAGCCACGTACCGCATACATGCTCGCTCGGACGACGCGCCCGCTGATGATAGCTAACAAGCGAACAAAACAAATCTCAGCCCCGGGCCCTGAATCACACACCGCGGTGCCCGTGGTCGCGAAATCTTCTCGGAAGCAAATCCATCCTTCCCGCTCCTCCGTTAGACAGCAAATTTCCACCTCGCGAAAGTCAACACTCGGCCGCCACACGTATAAAGGGGTGGACCGATAATAAATGTGTCGTCGGCTGGCCGTGTGGAGGCTGCCGTGGCTGCAAATAAATACTGGCACTGGCTTTCAAAAACCCACCCCAGACAACAACAACCCTCCTTGACCACCCGGCTCAATCAAACGCCTTTCGATTGCTTCCTCCGCCCCCGTGTGTGCGGTTCAGTGAGCGATAAGAATGCATTTGTTATTGCTGCTGCACTTCCAGACAATTACCGCACAAACCGAGGGAGATTAAAATACAGCCCGGTTCCTCCTCAAGGTCCGCGGCGCTGAGGTGTGTTCCGTCTCCATTTGAACGTCGCAGATTGTCACATCAACAGCTAGCGCGGCGTCAGCGAAGGAAGCGTTGTAAACAACAGCGGGCAAGATGCTGCCGGGTTGGAAGGTTCCTTTGTTGACATTTGCACGCCGTCATCTGGGTTAATATTGACCGGTGATGAAGTGCGACTGGCTGCGACCGGAGAGATTGAGTAAGATGTCATTCAAACGATCAAACAACTGGCCTGCCTAGACCGTGCATTAGAACCGAAACGAAGCGCCAGTTCCACAGTGCAATCCCTTCGACAATGTCAGTAACCGGCGCGACCGCAAATTGGCCCGTTGTGTTTGTGGTCTATTCTTGTCTTTTGACGATGCCCCAACGATAATGAGTGACCTAGATTCGGTCGCACATGTGCAAGTGCACCGTATGACGTGCTTATCTGGCATAGCCGGTTCGATTGGTTTCGCCTTCTTCGCCTTGAACGCCACTTTTTCATGAACAACGAACGCTGTACGTGGAATGGAGATAGAGACTCGAAACGCACGATACCTAATCTACACTGATATACACTTTTTGTAGCTAACAACATGCTAACAAATCTGCTATTCCATCTTTTGATGTTATGAACTCCATGTTTCCAAGGATCTTTAGGAAAATACCAGTAAAACACATAACTTTTCGCCCAACAGATTCATACGTTGCTACTAGAGCTTCCAGCATAATTGAGCTTTATCCTTCCAAGAACCGGCAAAGCAATCCCACATTAGCAGCAAACCAAGTTGCCAAGTTTCGCACAGTTTCGCTTTGTTTTCCGACTCGAAAATATGTTTAGGTTGTTCAACATAAAAATATGCGTGTAAGGTAATCAGGAAACAACGCCCAATTAGTAAGATTAGTCCTAATATTTAACTTTAGCGAGACTTTAACTCGATAAGGTATTTGATAAGCTCGCCTTATCTTGCGACTAGTTGATATTATTGTTAACTGTTGTGGGATTCTTGTGTAAAGCTTAATGCGGCCTGTTCTGTCTGTTCGCAGTCCTACACCACTGGTTGACCTTGTGTAATTTCTAGACTGTGAAGATCATTATTTTAGCTACAGAAGTAGCCAATATTAAGCTAAATTCAAAGCTTCGGCACACCATCCTTTTCAACTGTCATAGCATAAACGGGGTCCAGCATTTTGAGACGTTTATGTTGATTGTGTCTACTTGATTTGGGCTATTTTGTATCTGACAATACCAATTTTGTTTGGTACCAAGATGTGACAGGGAAAATTATGGAAATCTATTTGCAGCACTGTGCATCCTACGGCATATGAAGATTATACCAAGACTATCCTACGGTGTGAAGCGTCACGAATCGATATGAGTCAGCAAATTAAACTATTCTCTCTCGACAGTCCCTGACTTGTTTACAGAACAAAACTACGTCTTAGGCTTAGACTATCGCGTCCGGAACATTGCGTTTACCAACGAAATTACACACCCGTGTATGTCTCTCGCATTTGACCGCTCATCACGCCACACCTATATAAACCTACAAATCACCGATCGAGCCATATAAATAGTCACTGCGAACTATTTTCCCTTGACCGGAGCACGCGCCACTCACCAACACCCCCGCCCGGGAGGAGGGTTGCAACGGTTCGGAAAATACGCCTCCATTCCGAGTGCGCAGTAGGTGTGAAACAGAATCGAAACAAGTTCATTCACCGCGTCTTTCGCACACAAACACAGGTGCATGCATGCAATTGATGCAAATGTGCAAGTGGGTCAACAGCTTCCGGTCTCGGTGTTTCGCGAACGAAGCGTGGTCACAGGCTGAAAATATAAACAAGCCGTAAATCATCGTCCTTACTGGGTCGAGCAAAACAGGCACGCAGTGAAACAGGGGGACAGTAATGCAGTAATGCAATTTCCTTCGGCCTTTCGCTACTCACTCCCCAAGTTTCATCGCATCATTTAGATAATGGGTTCTCTCACTTGAAACGAATAAGTCTACAAAGTCCAGCAACTAATTAATGACCGTTAAATGCATCCATTCTCTTCCTGATTCTTCGCCCGTCTCCTAGACGTCATCACAGCTGATCCGCACAGGGCTCACGATCGATCGTTCGATCGGTGTGACGCATCATCTGTGCACTATCACCATCCTCGACTGACAGAACTCTAATCACCCCACCATCACCCCATCATCTAGCGGGGTGAAGCACACCGCCATATCTTATCAGCGCCACGTCCCGATCAGCTCATTGGCACTGACCCGCGAACGGGAGAATCGATCGTAGAATTGCGGTGAAGCGCTTCTGTTTCTCCGGTTTCGCGGGATCGATAGACCCTCCCCAAAACGCGTCATCGGCAAAGCAATAACATCATCCTCTCACTCCCCCATCCTCTTCCACCCGTTTGGCATTGGAATCCGCATCTCGCGATCACCCGCCGACCGACCCACCGGGAAGGAAGGGGAAAGTGCTTGTTTCGTTGTAGACGCCATTTTTTTCTTTTTGCGCAACATTGCGGGACCGTGTTCGATGGGCGGAAAAGGAACGTAAAGACGGTTTGCTTTGCTTATCAGTGGTTCGGCGCTGTTGTTCTATAGTTAACTTTGTATCCTGGGGCAGCATCATCGTTGGAAAGTTATATTTACTCTCACGGCGCTTCTTATTCAGGCAAATATTGTACCGCAACGGACAAAGTTTCACAGGTGCCGCGGTAATTAGCTCCGCCTCTGATAGCATGCACAGTGACCCAGATTTCGAATGGTACAAGATCAGAATTAGTCGCATCAATTTTAAACTTTGCACACTGATCTACCGAGCAGAGCTCGTTTTCTATTCTAGAAAAAAAAAACAAAAAACGTTAATGATTGTTTTAAAAATAAGAAAAAACAGTCTCAAAACCACCGTACAAACCCAATCCTTGCGCATCGGACCGGAAATCAGGGGGGGGATATGTGTTATCATGTTTCATACACACATGCGAAGCCCCATTTTGTGGTTCTGCATTATCTCTTTCATTCGAGCGTTTCGCGTACACAAACACTTTTTCGTCTTATCACGAGAAGCATGTAGCAAAGGAAAGCACCCAGAAATAGAACAAAACCGGCCGTTTGATCGGATCTGCCTCAGTGCGAGCGACAAGTGCATTTTGATGTTTCTGATTTTTTCTGCAAAAACCGGGTTCTGTGGGTTTCATTCGCCACTATCAAGCCTCGACGGAGCGTGACGGAGCAGGCTGTTATGTGTGGTGTTGCCAATGTTCCACCGTGCACAAAAAAGGGGAGAAACGCCAAGCTCCAACGCAGTAGTCTACGACGCAATAAGGCATCTCCCGCACCGCCACGCCACGACGCACGTTCTTGTTGCGTGGGAAAAATTATTGATTGCGCGTCCGATTACGGGAAAGTCCGCCGATGCCGACTTCCTCCCACCACACTTACCTCCGAGCTCTTCCGGGCCCATCTTTGTCAGCTGGCTGGTGGAGGTGGCCATCGCCGCCTTGGTGCTACTGTTCATCAAGCTGCCTTTGTCGCTGGACAGGTTAATGGTGCGGAACATTTCCCGACTAGCACGCCCTTCGTGAAAGGAGATGCACGGAAGATATCTCCACGCGTTTGTTTACGTTATCCTTCTGCACTTTTTCACTCACAACCCAGGCGCACAACACAGCTCGGATCGAAAATGTTCTCGGGGCTACTAGCTCTGGCTGTTTTGTAAACAAAGGAACGCTACGACCGTCACGTAGCCCGCGACCGAAAACAACACGCTCTCACCAACACACACGCGCGCGCGCGACGCTGGAAAGACAAAAGACCGTCACACACACCACCGCACCGACGCACCTTTCCGCGTACGACGCTTTGTTTACAACGCACGTAATGGCGCAGGCCTTTTTCGCCCAGCGGGAAATCGGGAAGCTTCGGCGGGTGGAAATTTCCACCGCGTCACTGCACTTGCCAAAGGGATTTTTCGACCCTTTTACCTGTGAAAAGGACCCTACAGGTACGCGACGATATGGCGATTCCGGGACACGACTCAACAAAGTAAACAGCTGCTACGTTGCTGATGCGCATTAAATTCAGCCCACGAGTGCGTTGGGGCAGTTTGTTTTTTTGACTCAACAAAGTAAACAGCTGCTACGTTGCTGATGCGCATTAAATTCAGCCCACGAGTGCGTTGGGGCAGTTTGTTTTTTTTTTACTAGTTACTTTCTTGAATTTTAACAACACTTACTGCAACTTTTTTTGGTACTTCAGAGGTTTTTACACTTTTAATCGACACGACACTATTTCCGTTGCAGAAGACGAGCGAAGCAGGCAAACTTATACCGCATACCTGCGCTGCTCAAGCAAATTTTCGAAATTGCAACAGCAACGGTAAGTTACGGATGGGATTCGTTCCGAAATAGTTCCATAAAGTACGAACTTTAGAACAATCACAAAAACTCATGCAGCTTCGCACACTTGCACGTTCAGTTTCACCAATGTTTTACCCGTCACGAGAATGGCGGGAAGGGTCTGAGCAGAAGATCCTATCGTTCCAATTATCCTGGAGCCGGAAGAGTGTATGTTTTCGATGTTCTTCAGTAAAAATGCAACCTGTTCAATAAAAAACACTCGGACAGCGAGCAGCGCGGCCTTCCCGTTCGAAATTGTAGGGCATCTGAAGCGAGCTTTACACGTCTGTATAACGACCTGAGAACCAGGTGGGACAGCTGTCAAAGCCCCGTTGACAGTAGAGCTCAAGGTCTGACAGAGAGGAGGTCGATGCATCCCATGTATTTTGACAGCTCATCTGGGGAGTTTCGTTTTGGACCAAACTGTCAGATTTGTTTACGTTTTGCTCTGATGTAATGGTTGTTTTGATTTGCTCTACCATATCGCAACTGCTGGTGAATGAGGAAGTAGAAAGTAGTTCGTAACAGTGCTTAAATAAAAATCAAGGGTTAAACAAAGGTATACAAACCAAGGATGGTATATAATGAGGTCTCGTAATAAGCCCGTTTTGACAACCATAACAAAGAATAATAAATAATAAGATTGGTCCAAATGACGTTTTCCTATCCATGCAACTGACTTCGGATACAATAGGAAAAATGGTTAGGAAAACGTCAAACCAAATTCAAAATGCCGGAATCAACATTGCCTAATACGACACCTCATATTAATCCACCTTGGTACCGCGCTTCTGTTCTGTACGTAGTGAGAAGCAGGCGAGAAACCTCGTCGTTTGACGATAGGTCTTCTCGCATCATCGTTCTCAGGTCGTTATTCGGACGTGTAAAAGCCGCTTGACACCCGGCCGCCTATCTGTCAAACGATGTTTTGTTTGCTGTTCGAATTTCGAAATTTCGTTGTTCAAACGATCGGTTATGAATAAATGATATGCGAAAGTTTAGCCTACTTTTTACATGAAGAAACACTTGTGAAGTGTGGTGTGAGAGAAACAATGACATATTAAATTAATCAATTGGCTAAGGAACGCGTGAAACTAGACAACGTATTATTTGGCTTTGGCTGACGGACCCATGAAAATTTAACTAGTGTTCTTTGCAGACAGTGCAGGTTGTTAATGTTCCAATTACTGTTTCGATTTCTGCTTCGATACGGTTATTTGCGTAAAACTTAGTCCGTAGAATCTTGAATGGACAGTGTTGAGTTTAACGGTAGGCGACCCGAGGTCGGCAGGACGAGGACGGGGTGGATCCTAGGCCCAACTACTCCTGCATGTTTCTGTTCTCCACTATCCAACGGGCCTGCTGTTAAAATGTGCACTTTTTCAGGTAGCTCCTCGGAGTTAACAAACATGAAGACAATTAATCAATCAATTAATTTGATTTCCACACCCTATTATGTGCGGCAGGACCGAATATGGCTCAAAAATGTTGTGTAAATTGCGTGTTTTGGTCACGTGCCTTGGGAAAATGAATGATTATGACAGAAAAAAGCTCCGTAATTATGTATGTGTACTATTATACAATACGATCATCAAAAAACCTGTGGAGAGTAGAAAATAATTCGCTGATCTGTCGTTTGTGCACATCGGGCTCATCGCTAGAAAAGATTACATTTTAGAATAGTTTTCGTCAATTTCGACTTGTATGGCATTTTCCACTATAAATAATCATACCAAAACATTTCACTATTCTCATATGCTTATAGCAATCAACTCAACATGCTGAAGCGAGACGATTTCTAGCTGTTGGTGGGGAGAGTTAAATTTGAATCTATTTCGATTCACATTTCCCATAGTACTCGGATGAATTGTCGTTGTGAAAAAGAAGAAGATCTGCGAAAAAAATCTGACGAAGCTGTCAAAAACACCCGAAGTTTGCCGAACATGTTCGAAAGCGCGTTCGAAAACAATTTCGAACATCTCTCGATGTGGTTCATCGTTTGATCGCAGGTAGCGCTATCGTCGGAATAATTTCATCGCAGTTTCACCTGAAGCGTGGAGCAGCCAGAGGGAGCTACTTGGTCACTAAAACAAAACAAAACAAAAAACACAAACTATCCACTCCCGGGAAACCAGCGACGACGCCAGAGACGACGACGACGACGTCGAAAGAAACCAACAAAAAAACACTTCGCAGTCAAGCAACAGACCAACGGGCCTTAGTGACAACGAGCCGTTCCGCCCCGATCACTGGAGTGGAAAGGGGAACGCGGGGGGAGGGAAAGGGGGTGGGGGTTGGGGCGCAAAGCAAAGGACGCAAGAGCAACGAGAAAACGGTCGAAATCCCATAATCATTGCACATTTCCCATGATCGTTAACTGGGCCCGTCCGATCGTCATCACCTCCTAAACGGGCTCCCACCTTCTCTCTCCCACAGCCTCCCCCCTCACTCCCCGGAGGACGTCCCATCACCACACGGTGCCTGTGCGTGTGTATGCACCCTCTCCCCCTCCCCTCCCCCCGCCACCCCGTCACTGAAACACCCCGCGGGGATGCTGCGGTGTGAAGAGAAGCCGGTTTCGCGCGTGCCTGTATGTGTGTGGTCCTGTCAGTCGCGATCGCCCGTCGTCGGTTCGCTTTTTTTGATCACCTTCCCTCGCTGGCTCGCTGCGTTTGCGTTTCGTTCGTTCGTTCATCCCGTTGAGATCATTTGCTGCCCACTTCTCACGCCAGCACGCCTTCCGCCGGGCCGTTTAAGCCCGATCCAACCTGTGGCTGCGTCCGCAGGAATGTCGG
>KZ072982.1:94049-105627 GCA_002091845.1 Anopheles cracens | reverse complement strand
AAACAGGATGTTTGAAAACTTGATGGAGTTGGAGTTTCTTAGGGTGATACGAAGGTAAGGAGAGTTTATTTAGAGTTGCATCTTTTTTAATACTTTTCTCCATAGCATGATGTGAAGGGCGGTTCACAACAATCTACACTCAACAACTAGGGATTATTTTAGAAACAAAGCAAACGAAAAAAATACAAAAATAAGCCATGTTGGGTATCACGAAAGTCAGTTTTGCTACGATAACTCATAGTGGCACGACAAAAACAGCATCTTTAAATATTTTCTCTGATTAAGTAATGGTAAAATACGTTATAAAACATTGAACAGGTGTAGTATGCTTATATCATAGAGTAAAACATAGAGTAAAACACTGGAAAACAGCAAAAAAAAATTTTTTTGAGCCATATACAGTGTGTTTTCTCTAGAGGAACGTTGCATGCTGAAATTGGCGAAAAATAAACTGGTGTGGCTATAGTTATGCCACGGACTGTAGTATGAAAATTTTGATCGCTATTCCGTATTCACATTTCGAGAAGCAACACCGGCACGAACAAAAAAAAACAGACACCCAAAGAAATACGGGCGAAGCGAAAAAAAAACCGTACAAAAATCAAACCAAAACACCCTAATGTGTTAACAAGAAACATTTCCAAACAAGCCCAAAACGGTGCACAATTAAAATCAATTTAAAAGCCTCATCACCCCGTAGGTTCAAACGCGCCTCGGGGTTTTGTGGCCGGGCTCGGTGGCGGGTTTTATTGGGCCATTTTTCTCTCCTGCGTCAGGCATCCCCGTTGTCGGTCTACGGGACGGTCTCTTTTGTCGGTCGAAGAAACCGGTGCGCCGTTTTGGGCTTCTTCCTGTGCCACGCCGTTTCCCTAGGGCTGGCCTGGCCATCTCGAAGTGTGATGGTTGTTAGCACACACACACACACACACACACATGCCCGGCACCATTCATAATCGAACCCCCTCTCTCCCCCTCCCCCAACCGGAGGGTACGCGGCGTTGGTGTTGGTGTATATATCATTCGCTATCGGCATTCGCTCGATCCGTATTGGGAAGCGCTTGATCTTTCTCTCTCTCTCTCTCTCCCGCTTGATGTGAGGGTGGCGGAGCTGACCCGTGGCTTTATGGCCGTGCGAGTGCGGGCGATACGGAGGACGCCCTCGAATGGTCGATTAGAATGAGATTTAGGCAAATGTCGAGCGCTTACGAGCGACACGATCGTGTTACCTTCACCGCACGGTGGGCGAGCCACGTTCGAAAGGCATAACCTTGCATTATTTTATATATTTTACGTTTATATATTTATAATAGTTTATAAGAATAGAATTATTTAAAAGAAAATGATTCATATTTTATTTGCATTTGTTTTCTATGCTCTTTTTAGTTTTGAAAGAAGGTTTTCATAGTCATGCATCATTGAATGCATTGAAGTATAACATTCTACAGTTGTGTGCAATGTACATCAGTGTTTTTATATTTTCAAATCGGACTAACTGATAGTGCAATCTTCTCGTGTCGAGGAAGGATCAAATAGAATGAAGAAACAACTTAAAAAGATGTGATCTTGATCTTGAAGATGTTTAAAACCGAGATTTTCATTTTTTCCCAGATATTTTAACAAAATACTTAATATTAAAACTTCAAATTGTGATGTTCAACAATTGTTCAACAACTACTTAAGATTGAAATACAGAAATGTGATCGTTTACAATTTTTCTGAAATTTCGGATATTTCTCAATTTTCATTCATCTTCTAAAGAATGTACGATCATGGTGCTGTTCCCATAGTGCATTAATTTTACACACCTCGTTCCATTTTACGATAGTAGAAGAAGCACAATAAACACACATACGCAGAGAAAACGGAATGGTGCACCGTTCGCTTAATGTCGACCCCCGATCGGGCAGCCGTCCGAGGCGAGCGGATCATCTCGGCCTCATCTCATCTCGTTACGACCCGTTTCCCAACCAACGGTGTCCATTCACCCGCTAAACGATTGCCAATAAAGCTCACGGCTTTTATGATTATTTTATTTAAATTATCCAAATATTTAATAACAAAAGCGCGGTCGCGCTCGGCCGCAGAAGTTCTAATGCGCCACTCGCACCATCTATGTTGCACGCGTTCCGACGATCGCACGCCGAACTTGTTTCGAAGAGGGGGGGAGAAATTGTGCTGGAATGGGCCAACGGCGCTGAAGGCAACTGGAAGGGTGAAGCTCAGTATTGATAGAACTTGAGCAATATATAGAACAAGTTGATAGAATGTTATGCTTCTCGAAATGTGAATACGGAATAGCGATCAAAATTTTCATACTACAGTCCGTGGCATAACTATAGCCACACCAGTTTTTCGGGAGGTTGCGTTTTTTTTCCTGCGGCCGGGAAGAGAGGTTTGCGCTTTCTTGTGCGATTGCCACCACGCGTCCCTGTGGTTTGTGGTCTAGTTTATGGACAGGCTGTTCCACTTCACTCCGAACTGCCGAACCGAACGCCGACATCCGCCCCCGTGAAGGGGACGCCTGAGCGCACAAGGGAACACGGCCCAATCCACCGCAATAAAACTATAAACCCTTGGGAAAACCGCACAGGAAACTGGCGAAGCCTTATCGGGCTGTATCCTGCGACGACCGGGGCGGAAAGGGCGCACCGAAATGACAATATTTACCCCCAATTAGCCATCGGCCAGGCGGGCGTGCCGGGCATGCTGGGCTGTGCGGTGACCCCGGGCCATTATCCTGCACAAAGCTGGCCGATGCCGATGCACGCCTCAAATCAAGGATACCTGTGGTTGTTTGAGGGTCTCTTGTTCTTTTTTTGCGCGTTCACACACACACCCACACATACACATTCCCTTTAAACGTCCGAGTGAGCTCCGTGTCACTCCGGGGGAAGGATACATTTGCGAAAATTAAAAACAATACACCAAGCACCAACGCAAAACAAAAGGACGGGAGAGACAAGAGCGACAAAAAAAAACCGGAGCACATCCCGGCCGATCGAAGCGATGGTGGTGAAAAAATCAAACGCTGGCCCGCCAACCCAGGATCGGCTGAAACGGAGCAGGCAAGCGGTGAAAAAACAACGACTAAAAAAGCATGGGAAGGAAACCTGACAGGACCACCGGGAAGCCGGGTCCCGACCGGGTCCCGCCGATCGGCGATTTGCGTGTGCGCACACCCAAACTGCCGGGGCGGGTGAGCTTTTGACAATCTGCCGCCCGGCCGTTGCAGGCCAGCCAGGACAACGCCAGGACGTGGCGTCTATTTTGACACATTTCTTTCGCTCACGCGTCGACCGCTTGCGGAAATGGTGTATCAATGTTTTGACACACGGGCGTCGACCACGGGTTTCGGTCGCCAGTCGGTGGGTTTTCCGGCCGGCCGACCTGCGTTCACGCAAGCCGTCTGCTGCCAGCAATGCCGGGAATGTGCCGTGGGAATGTGGCAGGTACCACCAGGTTGTTTGACGTGTTTGCGTGCGTCGGGAGTGTTCAATCGCACCGGGAACGCATTGTGTTGGAGTGTTCCGTGACGTTATATGAAGTAGTTTGTTGTATGGTTCAACCCCATTAAAGACCCGGAGAGTTTGAAGGCAACTGGAAGGGTGAAGCTCAGTATTGATAGAACTTGAGCAATATATAGAACAAGTTGATAGAATGTTATGCTTCTCGTTTTTTTCCTCCCCTGTTTTGTTTCGGTGGTGTTGTAGTTGTAGTTTGTTGCTTATGTTTTATTTTCGCTTTATCTTTATTTTTACTTCCCGCTCCCGGCCCCTCTTTCTTTTCGCTCTCCCTTGGTGTTTGTGTTTTGTACCTTTTCTTGCGCTTTTGGTTCGTTCTGTTCAGCTTTTCTTCATCCTTCTCTCGGTTCCTGCCTCGCGCACCTTGGGCGTATATGTTCCATGCCGTGTTTCTGCTGCTGCTGCGTTGTGTTACTGTTACCGTTCCCGTCTTCAGCGTCGGTTTTCCTTCTTATCTCGCTCTCTTCTTAACTTTCCCGGCTGGCCGCTACTACTACTACACACGGTGTGCATGTTGTGCCGTTGTCCTGTCTTGTTGTTTCGTTTCGCCGGAGCGCAGATCCTCTCCCACCATCCCCACCCTCCTTCCCTTGACCACACCCCGCTCCAAGTCCTCCCGATGGTCCCGATTGCCCGATGCCGCGCTCGGATTCCCGCTGTTTCATGTTTTCCCATTCTTCACCGCGCATTCACACACAACACTAATATTCAATTTAAAATATTTTGAAAGCCCGAAAGAACGAAGGGAGCGAAAGAGAGAGCGCTGGGCGCGCGCGTCTCTTTCTGCGCGCGCGTGTGTGTGAGAGTCAGTAAATGACTCTAGACAACCGTATCGATGCTTATTTTAAAGTTCATAAATAAAACACCTTAAAGACGAGACCGTGGGCCCTAGCGGGCGACTATGTCTGGCTCGGGGTCTGGCCTTCGCTTGCGCTTGCCCCGGTTCGGCCGGGACCTACGGAGCGGACACGCAAGCGGATGATCCCGCCCGGGGTCCATCCGAAGCAAAGCCGCGATCGACATCTCCGCGAAATTCGCCAGAAACGAATCACTACGGCAAATCGGTGATCTACCACCGTCCAGCGCATTCCAGGGCAGGTCGGACCCTCGGCCAGCAGCCGGTACCGTGCGGGCAGCATCGTATCGCTCCATCGGCGACCTCCACTTGTGCGCACGGTGCCGTGGGTGTGCTCCCTGGGAAAGAAAGTGGAACGAAAAGTGCTTCGTGTTTAGTTTTGTGGCGTGAATTCTGTTGCGAAGTACGTGCTGGATGCTCCGTGCTCTCTTTCCAACGAATTTTATTACCTCTATTTCCTTAAGTTTTACTTTAATTGATTTTGTTTCTCAAATTAGTCATCATGTATATCATGTATAAATCATGTAAATAATCTTTTTATAAATACTTTTCGTATGTATGGTTCAGTAACCATGGACAATTTTAGCTACCGGAATTAAGATATTAAACGGGATTACTTTAGTGAGCCACATAGTTTAATGGAGCTAGTAGTCGTTTCAAACCAACATTGTCTAGTGTTTGTTGATATACATGAATGTCATGAATGTAATTTCCTTTGAAAAATTGCAATTAATAATACGCATCGAATACACCTTTCAAATGATAAATTATTTGACTAAATTTAAGCCTACTAAGACAGGTTTTTATTAAATATCTTTTAACTTAAACTGTGAAGGAAAAAGTTAACAATCACTTCAAGTGATTTTTTTATAATTTCCTCTATTTCAAACAATATTAAGCAATCCATTTCTAAAGATATATCATATCATGAGCTAATACTATTTGAATCGGCATAAATGAAAGGTTTTTTCTATAATTATTGATTCTTTTAATATTTGAATATATCTGAGCGATGAAAGCGATGAAAAATAGGAAATAAATCATTAGAAGTTATAAATAAGCCGACTTAATCTTACTTTCAAAGCTACTAACTGAACAAACAAATAAATAAAAATCATCGATCACCTCTTACCATCACCATTCCTTCACTTAACAGTTCTTGTGCAACCCGACATCACACATCCATATACACCGGTGTATGACAATTTAAATCAGTCACCGGATCGGTCGCGGCCGTCATCAAACGCCTTCGACGCCTCCTTCCCGTGGGGTGTCAAACGGAAGATAATAGGCGCCCCAATTAGCGTCACTTAGCCCGCGGAGAGGTGGGATTGCGCTCGCAACTAGGACTAGGAGGGTGGCCAGTCCCTTTTCGATGCACCCACGCGCAACCCATACACACACACACAGACTCTCGATCGGCACTCGACTCGCGTGATGCTCACGGTCATACTGTCCGCATGCCCATCGGCATGTTTTTTTCCTCCCCTGTTTTGTTTCGGTGGTGTTGTAGTTGTAGTTTGTTGCTTATGTTTTATTTTCGCTTTATCTTTATTTGTGGGCCCTAGCGGGCGACTATGTCTGGCTCGGGGTCTGGCCTTCGCTTGCGCTTGCCCCGGTTCGGCCGGGACCTACGGAGCGGACACGCAAGCGGATGATCCCGCCCGGGGTCCATCCGAAGCAAAGCCGCGATCGACATCTCCGCGAAATTCGCCAGAAACGAATCACTACGGCAAATCGGTGATCTACCACCGTCCAGCGCATTCCAGGGCAGGTCGGACCCTCGGCCAGCAGCCGGTACCGTGCGGGCAGCATCGTATCGCTCCATCGGCGACCTCCACTTGTGCGCACGGTGCCGTGGGTGTGCTCCCTGGGAAAGAAAGTGGAACGAAAAGTGCTTCGTGTTTAGTTTTGTGGCGTGAATTCTGTTGCGAAGTACGTGCTGGATGCTCCGTGCTCTCTTTCCAACGAATTTTATTACCTCTATTTCCTTAAGTTTTACTTTAATTGATTTTGTTTCTCAAATTAGTCATCATGTATATCATGTATAAATCATGTAAATAATCTTTTCATAAATACTTTTCGTATGTATGGTTCAGTAACCATGGACAATTTTAGCTACCGGAATTAAGATATTAAACGGGATTACTTTAGTGAGCCACATAGTTTAATGGAGCTAGTAGTCGTTTCAAACCAACATTGTCTAGTGTTTGTTGATATACATGAATGTCATGAATGTAATTTCCTTTGAAAAATTGCAATTAATAATACGCATCGAATACACCTTTCAAATGATAAATTATTTGACTAAATTTAAGCCTACTAAGACAGGTTTTTATTAAATATCTTTTAACTTAAACTGTGAAGGAAAAAGTTAACAATCACTTCAAGTGATTTTTTTATAATTTCCTCTATTTCAAACAATATTAAGCAATCCATTTCTAAAGATATATCATATCATGAGCTAATACTATTTGAATCGGCATAAATGAAAGGTTTTTTCTATAATTATTGATTCTTTTAATATTTGAATATATCTGAGCGATGAAAGCGATGAAAAATAGGAAATAAATCATTAGAAGTTATAAATAAGCCGACTTAATCTTACTTTCAGGCTAATAATCAGTTAAGAAGCAACAACATTTCGGGGTGTGAGATTTCTGGCTGGAATGGGCCCTCAAGGCGCCCGCCGGTGGAGAAAGAGCGAGAGGGCGAAAGAAAGCAGCAAACGAAACATAAGAAGAACGCTGGGCGCGCGCGTCTCTTTCTGCGCGCGCGTGTGTGTGAGAGTCAGTAAATGACTCTAGACAACCGTATCGATGCTTATTTTAAAGTTCATAAATAAAACACCTTAAAGACGAGACCGTGGGCCCTAGCGGGCGACTATGTCTGGCTCGGGGTCTGGCCTTCGCTTGCGCTTGCCCCGGTTCGGCCGGGACCTACGGAGCGGACACGCAAGCGGATGATCCCGCCCGGGGTCCATCCGAAGCAAAGCCGCGATCGACATCTCCGCGAAATTCGCCAGAAACGAATCACTACGGCAAATCGGTGATCTACCACCGTCCAGCGCATTCCAGGGCAGGTCGGACCCTCGGCCAGCAGCCGGTACCGTGCGGGCAGCATCGTATCGCTCCATCGGCGACCTCCACTTGTGCGCACGGTGCCGTGGGTGTGCTCCCTGGGAAAGAAAGTGGAACGAAAAGTGCTTCGTGTTTAGTTTTGTGGCGTGAATTCTGTTGCGAAGTACGTGCTGGATGCTCCGTGCTCTCTTTCCAACGAATTTTATTACCTCTATTTCCTTAAGTTTTACTTTAATTGATTTTGTTTCTCAAATTAGTCATCATGTATATCATGTATAAATCATGTAAATAATCTTTTTATAAATACTTTTCGTATGTATGGTTCAGTAACCATGGACAATTTTAGCTACCGGAATTAAGATATTAAACGGGATTACTTTAGTGAGCCACATAGTTTAATGGAGCTAGTAGTCGTTTCAAACCAACATTGTCTAGTGTTTGTTGATATACATGAATGTCATGAATGTAATTTCCTTTGAAAAATTGCAATTAATAATACGCATCGAATACACCTTTCAAATGATAAATTATTTGACTAAATTTAAGCCTACTAAGACAGGTTTTTATTAAATATCTTTTAACTTAAACTGTGAAGGAAAAAGTTAACAATCACTTCAAGTGATTTTTTTATAATTTCCTCTATTTCAAACAATATTAAGCAATCCATTTCTAAAGATATATCATATCATGAGCTAATACTATTTGAATCGGCATAAATGAAAGGTTAGCGGGAGCTAAAGCGGATCCGGAGCACGGAGTTTTCGAACTCCGGACTTTGGGGACGGGAGGCTCGGAATGGAATGGCCCGTCGCCTGTTGGAGCTGATCTCTACCCTGGCATGCACACACACACACTAGCGCGCGCGCGATCGTGCAATGGATCATGCTCCCAGCGCAACCCCGGGACCACTTGAAAGTTCGCTCCCGATTTGCTGTGACTGCACAGGGCAAAAAAAGGGATGTAAAGGGGTTGGAAAGGGTGACACAGGGAACAAAGTGAACGCTTGTTTCCTTCGACCCCCCCTCCCCTTCTCCCCCTGGTCACTCACGCCACGGGAAGGTGACCAATGTGCGATTTAAATCGAACGTGGCAAACGTGGATCGGGTGGATGGAGTTGATGAATGGATGGCGACAATGAGTTATGGCATTCCGTGGCCAGGGGGACGACGATAGGTTTTTTTTTCTTCCCTCGCTTCCCATGCAGGAAGCGCCATGCTGGAGTCATTGTGGACAAATTCACCATTTCCCTGCGGGCTGGGTTTTATTGCTCCTTGCGCCCGAACGTTAAATCTATACTGCTTACATGGAAAGTAGACGCAAATCCATATGCCCGTAGTGCGATTATCTGCAGCAAAACGTGATGTTCGCAAAACGTGAACGGATGAAATCATGTCTGCTCTGCACCGAAAGTTTAGTAGCAAACGCGATGCACAAAGAAGTTGCCACAGTTGCTGAGATGGGACTGGTAGCAGACTTAAGAACTCCTTCAATGTGGCTACGCGAAAGAGAAGCTGCAGTCAAAAAAATTGCAGTCAAAATCGATCTGCGCAAGGCTCAAGGATTCAGGGCACCACTGTGGTCCGCTCTGTGTGGAGAACCTCACGAACCACTCGTAGAGAACACTTCCGAGGAGCTACCTGAAAAAGTACACATTTTAACAGCAGGTCCGTTGGATAGTGGAGCACAGAAACATGCAGGAGTTTACCTGTTTAAAATTTCACACACTGAACTTGAAGAGATGAATATCCTGCGGCGAAACAAGGAAGAAGGTATCACACCAACTTATCACATCGCGTTTCAGAGTCCTCGCCTAAAAGTAGTAATGTAAAGGTTGTAGTGATTGTAAAAACGCACTGTGATGGATTAATGAATGAGCAAATTACATAATTTTTCATCCATTCTAAAACAGTCTGGGAGAGTTATATGAATTTTGAATGTTCTTTATATCGTTAGACATGCGAACATAGTTGGGCTTAGGATCCACATCGTCCTTGTCCTGCCGACCTCAGGTCACCTACCGTTAACCTCAACACTGTCCACTCAAGATTCCATGGACTAGGTTTTACGCAAATAACCGTATCGAAGCAGAAATCGAAGCAGTAATCAACTGGCACTGTCTGCAAACAAGACACGTTAAATTTTCATGGGTCCATCAGCCAAAGCCAAATAATACGTTGTCTAGTTTCACACGTTCCTTAGCCAATTGATTAATTTAATAAGTTATTGTTTCTTTCACACTTCGCTTCACATTAGTTTCTTCATGTACGGAAGAAAGCGTCAGGTGAGCTGCGACGGATTGACGGTGGATCAGACTTCAGGTCGGTTCGACGGAACCATCGGTGACCTCGTTTCGGGGAAACGTAACGAATTTCTGGCTGCAACATTCGAAATGTGCTAACAGCGCAGTAGCACGCTTAGTTGCGCAACGTTGCGAATTATTACTAAAGTACTGTTACTAATTGCCGTGCGTTCGAGCAAGTTTGCGATACGCGATATGAAGTGTTGCATTCGCTGAATTGGGTCAAAGAATATGTTAGCAAGAAACGCAATAGTGAACTTTTTTTCACTTCACGTTTTTAAATGTGTTCCTTCTGATTGTGAAAAGTGTTGCAACCCGTTGTGGGATATTGTCGACGTTCACAATCGTTTGAGTGAAATCGACGCAATATGAAAGTTGCTTAGCGCGTTGATCATCTGACTATCATCTGACAACATACAGCAACATACGTTGACAAACATACGACGTTGGTAAATGGCATATCACTCAAAATATCACACACTCTGTCCTGTTCAAAATATTAAAGATTCTCAATATAGATCCGATAGACATTATATACCATACGACCGTCAGGTTCTACTTCATCCCAGATAGATGGGATTGTTGTGATTATACTAATGAAATTATTAGCAACCAACGGTTACAGTTCACCCAAAGTACAATGGACGAGTTCTATGGCCTTACAATCATGCATCAGACTGTGTCTAGCCCGTGCACTCTTGTTAGATAGTTCTTTCAGGCTGAGATGGAAAAATAACGTAGAGTATTCCGCCATAATGCCCTTGTTTTTCGATTGGTGGCGATGAGTTTAATGGCATTTTTAGCTGGTGAGCAGATGGAAAATTGAAATTATCAGCAAAAAATAGTGTTAGCTAATCGAAATCTGTATTTGAACGGTAACGTTCGAATTAAAACTTTACCCTTCGTAATCTTTCAAATCTTTCAGGAGTTTTGGGATGTAGTACAACATTTGACCGGAACTGAGCGCTAGTATCGCCATCGACATCAAATCATCGAAACATCGTGAAACTGCGATGAAATTATTCCGACGATAGCGCTACCTGCGATCAAACGATGAACCACATCGAGAGATGTTCGAAATTGTTTTCGAACGCGCTTTCGAACATGTTCGGCAAACTTCGGGTGTTTTTGACAGCTTCGTCAGATTTTTTTCGCAGATCTTCTTCTTTTTCACAACGACAATTCATCCGAGTACTATGGGAAATGTGAATCGAAATAGATTCAAATTTAACTCTCCCCACCAACAGCTAGAAATCGTCTCGCTTCAGCATGTTGAGTTGATTGCTATAAGCATATGAGAATAGTGAAATGTTTTGGTATGATTATTTATAGTGGAAAATGCCATACAAGTCGAAATTGACGAAAACTATTCTAAAATGTAATCTTTTCTAGCGATGAGCCCGATGTGCACAAACGACAGATCAGCGAATTATTTTCTACTCTCCACAGGTTTTTTGATGATCGTATTGTATAATAGTACACATACATAATTACGGAGCTTTTTTCTGTCATAATCATTCATTTTCCCAAGGCACGTGACCAAAACACGCAATTTACACAACATTTTTGAGCCATATTCGGTCCTGCCGCACATAATAGGGTGTGGAAATCAAATTAATTGATTGATTAATTGTCTTCATGTTTGTTAACCCTCAACTCTACGACATTTTTATGATCAACTAGTTATACCGGCTCGGTTGAAACGGTTGAATCAACACTGGCTGAAACAACGTTTCTTATTGATATAAATTTTGAGTCTGGCGCATTACAATAGACCTAATTTTTACTGGTTTGTTAATTTCATTTCTATCATCCCGCGGCT
>KZ072982.1:75453-90420 GCA_002091845.1 Anopheles cracens | reverse complement strand
TGTTTAACCCTTGATTTTTATTTAAGCACTGTTACGAACTACTTTCTACTTCCTCATTCACCCCAGGATACAAAGTTAACTATAGAACAACAGCGCCGAACCACTGATAAGCAAAGCAAACCGTCTTTACGTTCCTTTTCCGCCCATCGAACACGGTCCCGCAATGTTGCGCAAAAAGAAAAAAATGGCGTCTACAACGAAACAAGCACTTTCCCCTTCCTTCCCGGTGGGTCGGTCGGCGGGTGATCGCGAGATGCGGATTCCAATGCCAAACGGGTGGAAGAGGATGGGGGAGTGAGAGGATGATGTTATTGCTTTGCCGATGACGCGTTTTGGGGAGGGTCTATCGATCCCGCGAAACCGGAGAAACAGAAGCGCTTCACCGCAATTCTACGATCGATTCTCCCGTTCGCGGGTCAGTGCCAATGAGCTGATCGGGACGTGGCGCTGATAAGATATGGCGGTGTGCTTCACCCCGCTAGATGATGGGGTGATGGTGGGGTGATTAGAGTTCTGTCAGTCGAGGATGGTGATAGTGCACAGATGATGCGTCACACCGATCGAACGATCGATCGTGAGCCCTGTGCGGATCAGCTGTGATGACGTCTAGGAGACGGGCGAAGAATCAGGAAGAGAATGGGTGCATTTAACGGCCATTAATTAGTTGCTGGGCTTTTGTAGACTCATTCGTTTCAAGTGAGAGATCTCATTATCTAAATGATGCGATGAAACTTGGGGAGTGAGTAGCGAAAGGCCGAAGGAAATTGCATTACTGCATTACTGTCCCCCTGTTTCACTGCGTGCCTGTTTTGCTCGACCCAGTAAGGACGATGATTTACGGCTTGTTTATATTTTCAGCCTGTGACCACGCTTCGTTCGCGAAACACCGAGACCGGAAGCTGTTGACCCACTTGCACATTTGCATCAATTGCATGCATGCACCTGTGTTTGTGTGCGAAAGACGCGGTGAATGAACTTGTTTCGATTCTGTTTCACACCTACTGCGCACTCGGAATGGAGGCGTATTTTCCGAACCGTTGCAACCCTCCTCCCGGGCGGGGGTGTTGGTGAGTGGCGCGTGCTCCGGTCAAGGGAAAATAGTTCGCAGTGACTATTTATATGGCTCGATCGGTGATTTGTAGGTTTATATAGGTGTGGCGTGATGAGCGGTCAAATGCGAGAGACATACACGGGTGTGTAATTTCGTTGGTAAACGCAATGTTCCGGACGCGATAGTCTAAGCCTAAGACGTAGTTTTGTTCTGTAAACAAGTCAGGGACTGTCGAGAGAGAATAGTTTAATTTGCTGACTCATATCGATTCGTGACGCTTCACACCGTAGGATAGTCTTGGTATAATCTTCATATGCCGTAGGATGCACAGTGCTGCAAATAGATTTCCATAATTTTCCCTGTCACATCTTGGTACCAAACAATCTGACAATACAAAATAGCCCAAATCAAGTAGACACAATCAACATAAACGTCTCAAAATGCGGGACCCCGTTTATGCTATGACAGTTGAAAAGGATGGTGTGCCGAAGCTTTGAATTTAGCTGAATATTGGCTACTTTTGTTGCTTAAATAATGATCTTCACAGTCTAGAAATTACACAAGGTCAACCAGTGGTGTAGGACTGCGAACAGACAGAACAGGCCGCATTAAGCTTTACACAAGAATCCCACAACAGTTAACAATAATATCAACTAGTCGCAAGATAAGGCGAGCTTATCAAATACCTTATCGAGTTAAAGTCTCGCTAAAGTTAAATATTAGGACTAATCTTACTAATTGGGCGTTGTTTCCTGATTACCTTACACGCATATTTTTATGTTGAACAACCTAAACATATTTTCGAGTCGGAAAACAAAGCGAAACTGTGCGAAACTTGGCAACTTGGTTTGCTGCTAATGTGGGATTGCTTTGCCGGTTCTTGGAAGGATAAAGCTCAATTATGCTGGAAGCTCTAGTAGCAACGTATGAATCTGTTGGGCGAAAAGTTATGTGTTTTACTGGTATTTTCCTAAAGATCCTTGGAAATATGGAGTTTATAACACCAAAAGATGGAATAGCAGATTTGTTAGCATGTTGTTAGCTACAAAAAGTGTATATCAGTGTAGATTAGGTATCGTGCGTTTCGAGTCTCTATCTCCATTCCACGTACAGCGTTCGTTGTTCATGAAAAAGTGGCGTTCAAGGCGAAGAAGGCGAAACCAATCGAACCGGCTATGCCAGATAAGCACGTCATACGGTGCACTTGCACATGTGCGACCGAATCTAGGTCACTCATTATCGTTGGGGCATCGTCAAAAGACAAGAATAGACCACAAACACAACGGGCCAATTTGCGGTCGCACCGGTTACTGACATTGTCGAAGGGATTGCACTGTGGAACCGGCGCTTCGTTTCGGTTCTAATGCACGGTCTAGGCAGGCCAGTTGTTTGATCGTTTGAATGACATCTTACTCAATCTCTCCGGTCGTAGCCAGTCGCACTTCATCACCGGTCAATATTAACCCAGATGACGGCGTGCAAATGTCAACAAAGGAACCTTCCAACCCGGCAGCATCTTGCCCGCTGTTGTTTACAACGCTTCCTTCGCTGACGCCGCGCTAGCTGTTGATGTGACAATCTGCGACGTTCAAATGGAGACGGAACACACCTCAGCGCCGCGGACCTTGAGGAGGAACCGGGCTGTATTTTAATCTCCCTCGGTTTGTGCGGTAATTGTCTGGAAGTGCAGCAGCAATAACAAATGCATTCTTATCGCTCACTGAACCGCACACACGGGGGCGGAGGAAGCAATCGAAAGGCGTTTGATTGAGCCGGGTGGTCAAGGAGGGTTGTTGTTGTCTGGGGTGGGTTTTTGAAAGCCAGAGCCAGTATATATTTGCAGCCACGGCAGCCTCCACACGGCCAGCCGACGACACATTTATTATCGGTCCACCCCTTTATACGTGTGGCGGCCGAGTGTTGACTTTCGCGAGGTGGAAATTTGCTGTCTAACGGAGGAGCGGGAAGGATGGATTTGCTTCCGAGAAGATTTCGCGACCACGGGCACCGCGGTGTGTGATTCAGGGCCCGGGGCTGAGATTTGTTTTGTTCGCTTGTTAGCTATCATCAGCGGGCGCGTCGTCCGAGCGAGCATGTATGCGGTACGTGGCTTGAGCTAATTGACCCCGAAAAGCAACGCGGGCCTGCTGATAAAGTGGACGACGTGGGACCGGACTTTTTTTTTCTCTCTCTGCTGTCGTTCACCGAAGTTTGTTTGGTTTCTCCGCCGAAGAGTGGAACTGTTCTTTAGGGTGTTTGGTTTGCTTTGCAGAAAGAGAAGATAAGCACCACGAAAACGCTCTCGTGTGCGTACGCACACAGTATTTTACAGTCACAAACTCACCCCCTGCTCGCCTCCTCTTCCTCTTCCCCACGCACCATTCGTGAGTCGTGGGGGTGTTGTAAAACGAGGCCAAAATTTGGTGAAGCCTTTGAAGGAAACAAACATTCCACCTAATGGAGGAGGGTGAAACCGATGGGGATTGGAGGCGTGAAATTTATCGTCATCGCAACGCAAGCGTTGCAAGCGGGGCGTTTGTGGGTTGCTGTGTTGTACATTGAATGAATGCCCGAACGCGTCAGCAAAGGCGGCTGTTTTGCTGCCATTGTTCGTTACATTTTATTTACGTCGAAGGAAAAACGAGCACCGAACGGAGAAATCCATATTGTCGATATTAAACCGCCGCCGTTTGCCTCATCCGAGACCGATGGGTGGGTAAGTGGTGTTGCAGCAACACTAATGCGCCGCAATGTGGCGCTTCGTTTCGGTTCTAATGCACGGTCTAGGCAGGCCAGTTGTTTGATCGTTTGAATGACATCTTACTCAATCTCTCCGGTCGCAGCCAGTCGCACTTCATCACCGGTCAATATTAACCCAGATGACGGCGTGCAAATGTCAACAAAGGAACCTTCCAACCCGGCAGCATCTTGCCCGCTGTTGTTTACAACGCTTCCTTCGCTGACGCCGCGCTAGCTGTTGATGTGACAATCTGCGACGTTCAAATGGAGACGGAACACACCTCAGCGCCGCGGACCTTGAGGAGGAACCGGGCTGTATTTTAATCTCCCTCGGTTTGTGCGGTAATTGTCTGGAAGTGCAGCAGCAATAACAAATGCATTCTTATCGCTCACTGAACCGCACACACGGGGGCGGAGGAAGCAATCGAAAGGCGTTTGATTGAGCCGGGTGGTCAAGGAGGGTTGTTGTTGTCTGGGGTGGGTTTTTGAAAGCCAGTGCCAGTATTTATTTGCAGCCACGGCAGCCTCCACACGGCCAGCCGACGACACATTTATTATCGGTCCACCCCTTTATACGTGTGGCGGCCGAGTGTTGACTTTCGCGAGGTGGAAATTTGCTGTCTAACGGAGGAGCGGGAAGGATGGATTTGCTTCCGAGAAGATTTCGCGACCACGGGCACCGCGGTGTGTGATTCAGGGCCCGGGGCTGAGATTTGTTTTGTTCGCTTGTTAGCTATCATCAGCGGGCGCGTCGTCCGAGCGAGCATGTATGCGGTACGTGGCTTGAGCTAATTGACCCCGAAAAGCAGCGCGGGCCTGCTGATAAAGTGGACGACGTGGGACCGGACGTTTTTTTTCTCTCTCTGCTGTCGTTCACCGAAGTTTGTTTGGTTTCTCCGCCGAAGATCACGGAGGCGTTTTCGCTCATTTGCGTCATTCACAGGCGAGAACGTGGGGCGAGAAGTAAACGGTGTCATAATTTTTAAATACATTGCTGTACGCTCGGTTTTCCTATTAGTCTTCAATTATTTTCGATTTTAACCTCAAACAGATTAGGAATGAATAGATGATTTCCGAAGCATCAAACTAGAATATTGAATGGTAAACTAAACCTAAAAACTTCGTTGGGGGAGAATCCGTTCCCAACTGGGGTTCGATGTCTGAATGTCTAATGTGTCGGAATTTCAGGGAAATGGAGAAATAGTGGCCGATCAGGTAATGTTTGTTGTATATAGCAGGTTGTAGTTACCAGAATGTTTCTCCTATCACTGCTGAGGCCTAACTTATTCTATACGTCGTGGCGTTTGATTTGGAGTTTATTGGCGGTCAAGAGATGACTTTGTTGTTTCGCCGTTGTGTTTCTGGAAAATTCATAAATTGCCATCATTCACTGTGAGTCCTTGTTAGTTAAAATATCATGAAAGTATATGACAAGATTGTCTGCTGGTCCTCTCGATTTTGTCCAATGATTTGTGTTGCAATATAGAACAGATGATCCACATCCTTGAACCCAATATCTAAGCCACAAACCTCAACTAGAGTGTACAGATTTATATACCAAATTGACTGGCTATAGTATGCATTTGCACAATCCCTCCTAGCTCACTGCTTTGATTCGCTGTATACATTTCCTTGTGAGATTTGCAGCGGCGATAGTATAACTCTAGTCGATGGCGATCACGCACCTCGCGACGACATCATCGTGCACTTTGTGCTTTGATGTGTGATCCATGCATGTCTTTCTCCCGGCGCAGCTCCACGCGGTAGTTTGTGCGCTACGTGCTAAACAATTCCTTCAACATCGTCGTCTCGCAGGTTATAAGATTTCCTTGAACTTATCGCCATGCATGCACGCCCCGGTCTGTTTTGTAATCACGCTCTAGCGCCAGTCTAGACAAACGACGACGACGACGTGCCTTTCGATGCGAGTCTCGCGGAAGTTCGTGAGAGTGATGATGGTATGCTGCTCTTCAAGCGCGCTTCTTCTATTGCGCGGGTGGGTTGATGATGATGGCTTGACCTAGCCCAACGCTACCACCGGGGATGTCGCGGTTTGCCATGCAGTGCGGTGATTTGTACCGATTGGCCTGGCCGTACGCCCTGGGAAGGTTTATTTTCGTTCGCAGTGAGAGTGAAAGTTTCGGTGCAGTGGACGGTAGACTTTGACGGGTGTAGAACAGGCTCTGTACAGCCGGGCAAGGACAGGCGCAGCTTCCCACCGTCAGCAACAAAGAACGGAACTGCTGTCCCGGAAAGGTATGCGCAGTCTCCAGAGGTGTGACCTCGGAATGTAGGACAAACATCTGCAGTGAACCGTGATTTTCTTCGCTGCTTCCCGTCCGGCCAGACAGACCGTCCTGTCCCTTGACTTTTCCGGCTTTGTGTGTGGATTCTTCGGGGGAAATTGAATGACGCATCGCCTGACGTTCCTGGAGGTGACAAACGTCCACGTACAGTCCCGACGCGACTGACGAACGGCGGATTGGCATGTGTTGTTGCTAGCTCTGGTTTGATTTGATGCAAGTGCAATTGACGTCAGCGTTCGGAGCCATCGACTGACGTCTTCTTCTGGCGTGTGCTTTTTTACGGTTTCTCAAAATATTCTCTTTTCCGTCCATTGGTTTTTGATATGATGGATTTTTTGTTGTTGAACTAAGCGCAGCTCCACTTTTTCTTCGTTTGTTATGATTTCTCTCGTAGGGTGTAACTTTGTGTACAGTTTGAAGTTGCCGATGGAGGAGAACAGGCTTATAGTACGACAACACGCTACTTTCAACAAGACGCCGGGGTGTCGCCTGTTTGCTCTGCTCTCCTGCTGTCGGAGTGTAGAACTCATTGAAGAGGTGTTTCTAGAGTATTTTCACCTTTAAGGTACTGATTTCTAGCGCCTTTATCGCGGGTGGTGATGAAGTGCATCTTGATTCGGTAAGAGTTTTCAAGATTTTGGATTCAAGTTGAAGTTTATGAAGAGTGGTCGCTCAACATCGCTGCGTTGATTTAATTTTGCGTGAAATATTGCGGAAAAGGAAGTCTCAGTCTCATATGCTGTCGATGTCATGCCACGCACAACACCAGATGGGATAGCGTTTTATGAGCAAAACACGATAAATGTAATTATACCAGCCAGCTTGGAGAGAGCGTAAACATTGAACCATCCCGCCATGAATGCATCGCGCGCGCGATACGGTGGTGGCGATACAAGCAGATGGCGATTATTGCAGATGGTGGCTCGGTGGTGTGTTTTTCCGCTTTCAGATACAAAATGAAAGCAGCACACCAGCGCGTAATGATATTTCCATGCATGCCCCGCGATGTACAATCAAATCCAAATGTGGATGACGATTTTGTTTGTCTCAGGTAGGCTGTGGAATGCTGCGACGTACAAGTGTTTGGAGGGGGATCAATGTGTTGGAGTCGTGGCAATAGCCTGCTAAAGCAAGCATGCATGACGGTGGGGGCTTGACTATTTGTTTACCATTTGCCGGAGGTTTTTTGTTACCAGAATGTTTCTCCTATCACTGCTGAGGCCTAACTTATTCTATACGTCGTGGCGTTTGATTTGGAGTTTATTGGCGGTCAAGAGATGACTTTGTTGTTTCGCCGTTGTGTTTCTGGAAAATTCATAAATTGCCATCATTCACTGTGAGTCCTTGTTAGTTAAAATATCATGAAAGTATATGACAAGATTGTCTGCTGGTCCTCTCGATTTTGTCCAATGATTTGTGTTGCAATATAGAACAGATGATCCACATCCTTGAACCCAATATCTAAGCCACAAACCTCAACTAGAGTGTACAGATTTATATACCAAATTGACTGGCTATAGTATGCATTTGCACAATCCCTCCTAGCTCACTGCTTTGATTCGCTGTATACATTTCCTTGTGAGATTTGCAGCGGCGATAGTATAACTCTAGTCGATGGCGATCACGCACCTCGCGACGACATCATCGTGCACTTTGTGCTTTGATGTGTGATCCATGCATGTCTTTCTCCCGGCGCAGCTCCACGCGGTAGTTTGTGCGCTACGTGCTAAACAATTCCTTCAACATCGTCGTCTCGCAGGTTATAAGATTTCCTTGAACTTATCGCCATGCATGCACGCCCCGGTCTGTTTTGTAATCACGCTCTAGCGCCAGTCTAGACAAACGACGACGACGACGTGCCTTTCGATGCGAGTCTCGCGGAAGTTCGTGAGAGTGATGATGGTATGCTGCTCTTCAAGCGCGCTTCTTCTATTGCGCGGGTGGGTTGATGATGATGGCTTGACCTAGCCCAACGCTACCACCGGGGATGTCGCGGTTTGCCATGCAGTGCGGTGATTTGTACCGATTGGCCTGGCCGTACGCCCTGGGAAGGTTTATTTTCGTTCGCAGTGAGAGTGAAAGTTTCGGTGCAGTGGACGGTAGACTTTGACGGGTGTAGAACAGGCTCTGTACAGCCGGGCAAGGACAGGCGCAGCTTCCCACCGTCAGCAACAAAGAACGGAACTGCTGTCCCGGAAAGGTATGCGCAGTCTCCAGAGGTGTGACCTCGGAATGTAGGACAAACATCTGCAGTGAACCGTGATTTTCTTCGCTGCTTCCCGTCCGGCCAGACAGACCGTCCTGTCCCTTGACTTTTCCGGCTTTGTGTGTGGATTCTTCGGGGGAAATTGAATGACGCATCGCCTGACGTTCCTGGAGGTGACAAACGTCCACGTACAGTCCCGACGCGACTGACGAACGGCGGATTGGCATGTGTTGTTGCTAGCTCTGGTTTGATTTGATGCAAGTGCAATTGACGTCAGCGTTCGGAGCCATCGACTGACGTCTTCTTCTGGCGTGTGCTTTTTTACGGTTTCTCAAAATATTCTCTTTTCCGTCCATTGGTTTTTGATATGATGGATTTTTTGTTGTTGAACTAAGCGCAGCTCCACTTTTTCTTCGTTTGTTATGATTTCTCTCGTAGGGTGTAACTTTGTGTACAGTTTGAAGTTGCCGATGGAGGAGAACAGGCTTATAGTACGACAACACGCTACTTTCAACAAGACGCCGGGGTGTCGCCTGTTTGCTCTGCTCTCCTGCTGTCGGAGTGTAGAACTCATTGAAGAGGTGTTTCTAGAGTATTTTCATTTGTTGTTTCGCCGTTGTGTTTCTGGAAAATTCATAAATTGCCATCATTCACTGTGAGTCCTTGTTAGTTAAAATATCATGTATGTATATGGTCTGCTGGTTCTCTCGATCTTGTCCAATAATTTGTGTTGCAATATAGAACAGACGATCCACATCCTTGAACCCAATATCTAAGCCACAAACCTCAACTAGAGTGTACAGATTTATATACCAAATTGACTGGCTATAAAAAGAAAAAAATGGCGTCTACAACGAAACAAGCACTTTCCCCTTCCTTCCCGGTGGGTCGGTCGGCGGGTGATCGCGAGAAGCGGATTCCAATGGCAAATGGATGGAAGAGGGTGGGGGAGTGAGTGGATGATGTTATTGCTGCGCCGATGACGCGTTTTGGGAAGGGTCTATCGATCCCGCGAAACCGGAGAAACAGAAGCGCTTCACCGCAATTCTACGATCGATTCTCCCGTTCGCGGGTCAGTGCCAATGAGCTGATCGGGACGTGGCGCTGATAAGATATGGCGGTGTGCTTCACCCCGCTAGATGATGGGGTGATGGTGGGGTGATTAGAGTTCTGTCAGTCGAGGATGGTGATAGTGCACAGATGATGCGTCACACCGATCGAACGATCGATCGTGAGCCCTGTGCGGATCAGCTGTGATGACGTCTAGGAGACGGGCGAAGAATCAGGAAGAGAATGGATGCATTTAACGGTCATTAATTAGTTGCTGGACTTTGTAGACTTATTCGTTTCAAGTGAGAGAACCTTGTTAGCTATCATCAGCGGGCGCGTCGTCCGAGCGAGCATGTATGCGGTACGTGGCTTGAGCTAATTGACCCCGAAAAGCAGCGCGGGCCTGCTGATAAAGTGGACGACGTGGGACCGGACGTTTTTTTTCTCTCTCTGCTGTCGTTCACCGAAGTTTGTTTGGTTTCTCCGCCGAAGAGTGGGACTGTCCTTTAGGGTGTTTGGTGTGCTTTGGTTTGCTTTGCAGAAAGAGAAGATAAGGGTTTGATTTGATGCAAGTGCAATTGACGTCAGCGTTCGGAGCCATCGACTGACGTCTTCTTCTGGCGTGTGCTTTTTTACGGTTTCTCAAAATATTCTCTTTTCCGTCCATTGGTTTTTGATATGATGGATTTTTTGTTGTTGAACTAAGCGCAGCTCCACTTTTTCTTCGTTTGTTATGATTTCTCTCGTAGGGTGTAACTTTGTGTACAGTTTGAAGTTGCCGATGGAGGAGAACAGGCTTATAGTACGACAACACGCTACTTTCAACAAGACGCCGGGGTGTCGCCTGTTTGCTCTGCTCTCCTGCTGTCGGAGTGTAGAACTCATTGAAGAGGTGTTTCTAGAGTATTTTCAGCTTTAAGGTACTGCTTTCTAGCGCCTTTATCGCGGGTGGTGGTGAAGTGCATCTTGATTCGGTAAGAGTTTTCAAGATTTTGGATTCAAGTTGAAGTTTATGAAGAGTGGTCGCTCAACATCGCTGCGTTGATTTAATTTTGCGTGAAATATTGCGGAAAAGGAAGTCTCAGTCTCATATGCTGTCGATGTCATGCCACGCACAACACCAGATGGGATAGCGTTTTATGAGCAAAACACGATAAATGTAATTATACCAGCCAGCTTGGAGAGAGCGTAAACATTGAACCATCCCGCCATGAATGCATCGCGCGCGCGATACGGTGGTGGCGATACAAGCAGATGGCGATTATTGCAGATGGTGGCTCGGTGGTGTGTTTTTCCGCTTTCAGATACAAAATGGAAGCAGCACACCAGCGCGTAATGATATTTCCATGCATGCCCCGCGATGTACATTCAAATCCAAATGTGGATGACGATTTTGTTTGTCTCAGGTAGGCTGTGGAATGCTGCGACGTACAAGTGTTTGGAGGGGGATCAATGTGTTGGAGTCGTGGCAATAGCCTGCTAAAGCAAGCATGCATGACGGTGGGGGCTTGACTATTTGTTTACCATTTGCCGGAGGTTTTTTTCGACTAAGGTAGTCCTCAATCGAGTTCGGCGGAGAAAGAGGGGGGACTATTTTTGGCTTGCTGCGAGTGTGTGCGTTTCGTACACTACCTGGATGTGTTAGTGAGAGTGTGACGTGTCTCATGTTAGAGTTGTGACGAATGGGTGCTGTTTGAATGTTGAGTTTATTCGTTATTCAAAATTCGGAACACCAGAAAGAAGCGAATATTTAAATCTTCTTCGTATTGTTTTGCATGTTCCGGCCCGTGGTCCATGGTCAATGCCGTCATCTTGCAATGATGAACCCGACGGAACGAATTTTGTTGTCAGAAATGAGCTACTTTGATTGTGTGTTGCCGCGCGAGTAGCAACCCTCAGAAACACACTTTAAGGCAAGCACTAACGATCGAGCACTAACGAGCGCGCTGCTTCCATTCTTCTATCCAACCGTTCTTTTGATGCGTGATTTAGTGCATTTGCGCATTGAAGCGCATCCGACGCGCTGAACACCCTCGTTGGCGTAGCGCTCCCCAGAGCACTTACTTCCTGTGTTCAGGTCTATTCAGGCTTTGTGTGCGAAAGCACGACACCACTAATCAGCATGCATACGGGCACGACCCGGGCGCGCGTCGCTGTGTGTTGTGTGCACTTCTTCGTGATTAATATTAATCGCCAGCTGGCCGACCCAAGCTTACTGGAGGTGCTTCTACCGTCCTAGAAGTTGGTGGCAGTGGCAGCGGAAAGCGGGGACCTTGGGGAAAGGCAACTGTTGCTCGCAAACCACCACCGGCAAACAACACCCAAAGCCGAAAAACCACGCGAACGAGATTCACAACAAAACGAATGGGGGGCACGAATGGAGAAAAACGTGAACAAAACAAAATGGAGGAGGACGGCGTTGTTGCCGTTGTTCAAGGTCGCACCTGTATGAACGGAACTTTCATGGGCTCCGATGGGCCTCGGAGATCACATAGGTTCATGTTTCAGATTGCAAAACTTTTAGGGTTTGGGAATAATGTGTATTTTTGTTGTTGTTGTTCCAACGCTCTAATAAAACCTGTGCATCTTGTTCTCTTTCGCCTGCAGAATCCTGGATCGAGCTGTCGTCCAACACGAGCACGAACGGTGCGGGAAGTGGATCCGTGCTCGGAAGTCTTCCCGGCGGCAGCAATCTCGTCCTCACCGGCGCCTCGACGCTGGCCGGTGTCGGTACGAAGAGCCCGGACCGGACGACACCCCCACTGCCGTTCACCTCGGTCGAGGAGTACATAAGACTGCTGCGGGAGGCACAGCGCGAGTCGACGGAATCGAGCCGGGTCGCGTCGCTGACCAGCTCGCGCAAAAACTCACCCCGCGGAAGCCCCAAATCACCCCCGAACAGCCCGAACACGGAGCTGGCCGCCACCGAGGAGGATCTCCGCAATGTCTACATCAACCATGTCAACAAGGTAGAGCGCGACCGTCACCGCTTTCTGTGGTTGCTTTGATGCGGACGTTGGGATTGTTTTTGAAATGTCAAACGGAACGGTTAACACCGCGTCCCCTTCACTCTCTGCGCCTGATGCGCTGGCGTAGTAATGTGAGAGGGTATCTGGGTGGCATTGTTTCAACGGCTCGCCAACACAACCATTTTGTTACGAGATTTGACATCCGGATCGGATTTAAATTCGCTTTTGTGGTCAGCGTTGAGAGAGTAGAGGAGTGCGGTGCAAGGGCATGGGATACCGATCTCCTGCTCTGCTGCTTGGATGAGACAAAGTTGCTCACAAAAACAATGATACAAGGTTCATGTTCATTAATTATATGGAATCATTTTGGATTATTTTCGTATTTTTTCGTACCAACAACATTCATGTTCTGGATAATCTTTGATAAGTAGCAAGGCATTGAAAACGACAGTTAGAAAGAAAAGAAATAAGGTGTACGCATTGTTGTGTACTCTCTTTGTCGATTATAGTTTTAGTCTATTTGAATCATCATGTATTAACGCATGATTTGCATGCTAAATCTGTTTATTTTTGTGCCACGACGTTTGTCAGCAACTTTAGGTGAAACTAACATTCCAGCTCATTGTGTTTTTTTTTTCGTCATGTTTGGAGTACAATACGGTAATTTTGTTGTCATGTTACTGCCGATAGAGATCGTTAATTGCACACTGTTATCGGTTGGTTTGTATCGACAGCTGGTGCTGTGTGTTGCTTCGAAGTAGTGTTTTTTTTTCTACACACAATCTCCCTTGTGATCGGATACACAGCAACAAGTAGGGAAGATCACGTTTCTGCGGCTTGTGTAGCGATAATCTTCTGAATCAACAATTAATTCTAATAAAGAATGGCATAACACCGGATAGGAAGGCTGCGCAAATCCAAGGCGCAGTGAAAAATGATATCGCAGTCAGTATATGGTAACTAATACGTTTTTTGTTTCATTTTTGTTTCATTTTTTTCTCAGGATGGCGACATTGTGAAAGATTCGGACTGGGTGTGGGACTGGAGCAGTCGGCCGGATCAGCAACCTCCAAAGTGAGTACTTTTCCCGCACGCGCTCAATTGAGCTGTGTTGTTGTGTTCGTTTCCGAGCGCTTAATTGAATTTCTCTCCCTCCACTTGCAGAGACTGGAAATTTGAACATCCCAATCAGACGCAGGAAGACAGGAACAAACCGATCCACGCTGGCTACTCCATACGGCAGGTCCGTGTTGGGAAGAACTCGCTGTTCTCACGAGAGTTTCTGTACTCGATCGTTCTAACGAACGTATTATCGCTGCTGCTAGGCGCAGGCATTGGGTAGGTGTGACAGGGAGAAGAGGCGGTTGGTTTTCAGCAGACTTGGAAGACTAATGTGTGATCCGTTTTCTGTTTTAGCGCCTGGCTTCAAAAGCGTGGTCTGCTGCTGACCCGCGTCTCGATTGAGTAAGGACGGAATGCCCCCTTGGAGATAAGCGGAAGCACTTCGTCGTAGACGTCCATTTTGCCGTGTCAATGGTAAAATTATCCGTTTCCCACAATTGGCTTTTAGAAAGAAACATACAGACATGCAGCCACACATACTGCTCACATCAGAGCATGCTGTGGATGTTGCATGCAGTAGAGAACGCATTTATTTTGTATCGCATTGTCACGAGATGGTGGGGAATGATCAATCATACGGTATTAGTCGAAATTGAAAACTAGAAATGGGACAGCAGGAGAGGGAGCAAAAGAGAGAGAGAGAGAGGTTTACTAGGGGAAAGATCGCCGTGGATGAATAGTTTCGGATACATTTCGTACCGCGACGGGTGGTACTACTAGCTGATAGCGAACTCGACGTGGCAGAATCTTATGCAAAAAAGGAAAATGTGTGATGAAACCAAAACAAAACGTATGAATTTGAACGGGCCAGAAAGGTAGAGCGAGAGATACGGTGTCCCGGCGACCAGGTGCATCTGGTGGCATTCATCTGACATTTAGTCTTTCTCACAACCCACGGTAGCACCAGGGAACGTGCCGGGTTTGTTCCGGCGGCAGACTTGTTGTTCGTTCGGTAGGTTAGGAAGCTCCGGGCACACCCGGAGCATGAATTTGAAAGAGATTAACGTGGGCAGAGGAACGCCCCGAGGGAACAACAAACAAGTAAGATTTCGAACGGATTTCCGCAGGTAGAGCAGGATGGTAAGATGGTAGAGCATGTTCGGGATGCAACGTGCGCACAGATGAGCAGGGGATGTCGAGCGACGGAAGCAATGTAATCCATTCGAGCAAATTCCATTTTTTCTTATACTATATAACCAACAGTTTTCAGCAGACGTTGTGTGGTGTTCTTAACACAACGCGTGCGCTTACGAAATTACAGGCCAAGAGAAAAAAAGGATGAGTAGCGTTAAGAAGCGAGCGAGCGCTCCATAGTTTCATATGATCCGGACAACAGAAACAGAAAAATAATCGCACGAAGCGAAAAAGCAGAAGCGAAGTGATAGGTTTTCCGGTGGCGCTAGCTTTTCTCTTGACAAGTTCGTAACACGGCACGTTATATTTTATTCACATTCTATTTTATTTTAATCAACCTTTGTTACGTTTAACGCGCGCGCAGCACATCTGCTTTTCATTACGAATCGA
>KZ072982.1:42606-55589 GCA_002091845.1 Anopheles cracens | reverse complement strand
GTGCGATGGAAGCACTCGTCCCATCGGCTTACAGGACCTACAACCAGAGAGCTGAAGCACACCGTCGATAGTGTTTCTTCCGGACCACAATTGGTGGCACTTCCGTTTGGATCCGACTGTTTTTTTCTTGTTGTTTTCGTTCCGTTTCCGGGGGGGGGGGGAGGAGTCCAAGACGAGTTGCCGTAATTAAACCGAAACACCGGGCGCCCGGGAAGATAAACCCGGTGGCTGACACAATTAGGTTCGTTTCATCGAATGCCTTACCAGGGTGAGAGCGCGCGGACATGAGAGTATTGGCGAACGGGGGGATGCATTTGCGACACGACGTAAACGAGTGTCCCGGGTGCGATGGGGGAGGAGAGGGGGGCGTTCCGAGTAATCCGATTCCGTCCATTTTGTGAGGCGGTAGTGGGGCGCGTAGTTTCCCTATTGCTACATTTTGGTCTCTCCTATCGAGAAGTTTTGCTTTTCACCTACAGCCGGGCCGAGTTTGGGGGGGGAGGGGGCCGTTACCGGTATCGGATCAGTATCGGAGGGTTTTCGTTACTTTTTTTTCGGTGCTCTCGTTCCGTTTAATCTCCATACCGCCGGCGTGATGATGAAGCTGAGCAAGTTTTAATCCCGAGAAGTGCCATTCTCGCGCGGTAGCTGTATACGCAAGTCCGCTCTCCGTATCGTTTGCCGAAGCTGAGTTGATTAATTTCAACAGCCTAGCAAAGGGGGTGGGCAAGAACTGGCCGGTGCGAAACGGCGTAGCGGGGGTAAATGATTGAACGATGTTAACTGGAGATTACCGTATAAGCTTTTGTAAATTACTATTTTAAAATACCACTCCATCAGTATACAAAATAGCTATGGTTAAATAACTTCGGATTAATTTTGACTGTATTCCATGAGGATGATTTTATTTACCATTCTTGATCTATTAAACAATTTATAATTCGATGCTGATAGTGGTTTTGATTTTAAACAGTTCAAAACTTGAAGCCAGCAATTTAGATTAGTAGGATAACCCACCAAAAGAGGGCACCACTCAATTAAGCTTGCAGCATTACGTATAATTTACCAGTAGCTGCTATGATTGTTGTGTTATCCGTGTTTGCACATGTTGAAAATATTGTTTAAAAACTAAATTGTAAACGACTTCTTCATGCCGTAATCAGCCATACATTCTTACCCATAATTCTCTAAAAAATTCTTGACTATTTTTTAAATAAAATTTACTAAATAATAATTGGCAATCACAACACTATCAATATTGGTTATTTTATTTAGAATAGTTGGTTACTTATTTATGTATTTATGATTCTATTTATTTTTCATATTTTTATTTATTGATTTATTTAAACATGCTTTCAATTCCGCTTTCAACTCACTGCCATAAGGCACAATAATCACAAAATATTACTTGTTTTGAAGATTGCTAGAGCGAACAGTGAATTGATATGCATGGAGGAGCCTGAACTTATTTCAAGCAAATCCCGTTAGATTATAGCTTAGTGAACGATCTTAAACATTTCACATAATATATTAAATTATTATATTTTTGCAAACACCATATTATTGTTTTATTCTGCTTATGGTGCGCTTACGGTGTATGTGCTCCTCCACCAATACCGAAACACCGGGCGCCCGGGAAGATAAACCCGGTGGCTGACACAATTAGGTTCGTTTCATCGAATGCCTTACCAGGGTGCGAGCGCGCGGACATGAGAGTATTGGCGAACGGGGGGATGCATTTGCGACACGACGTAAACGAGTGTCCCGGGTGCGATGGGGGAGGAGAGGGGGGCGTTCCGAGTAATCCGATTCCGTCCATTTTGTGAGGCGGTAGTGGGGCGCGTAGTTTCCCTATTGCTACATTTTGGTCTCTCCTATCGAGAAGTTTTGCTTTTCACCTACAGCCGGGCCGAGTTTGGGGGGGGAGGGGGCCGTTACCGGTATCGGATCAGTATCGGAGGGTTTTCGTTACTTTTTTTTCGGTGCTCTCGTTCCGTTTAATCTCCATACCGCCGGCGTGATGATGAAGCTGAGCAAGTTTTAATCCCGAGAAGTGCCATTCTCGCGCGGTAGCTGTATACGCAAGTCCGCTCTCCGTATCGTTTGCCGAAGCTGAGTTGATTAATTTCAACAGCCTAGCAAAGGGGGTGGGCAAGAACTGGCCGGTGCGAAACGGCGTAGCGGGGGTAAATGATTGAACGATGTTAACTGGCTGATCTAGCATAAGTCGTATGAGACAAACGACAAGAACAAACGTATGGAGGTGCTCTGGAAAAGTCTGTCAAACATCGACAAACTTTTGTCGTCATACAAATCGGCATGTAGTTTGACGTTGACCCACCTTTACGAATCTTGGTAAAGAACATGTATGTCATCTTAAGCCTTGGTTGTGAAAATCATTTGACGATGGAGTTTTTATGTGATTGTTGTAAAAATGTGGGTATTTTGCTGTAGATTTCCATTAAATAGTTAAGTATTATCATTAATTGCCTGGAGAGAGAGAGAGAGAGAGAGAGAGAGAGAAGGGGAAAGCAACCCCAACACAAACGACCTGATTTATTTCCATCATATTTTTCTTGATGTCTCTCTTTTCAGTCCCGCCCGCGGCTGCCGAGATTTACTGTCACAATCGGTCAACAATAATGGCGATCATGACATCGGCTGGTGCCGGCCGGTTCGCCAGGCAGGTCACGTGGAATCCATTCGGTGTCATCTTGCGATAAGGATATGTGATTTATGCGGCCGTGCGGCCGGCTGCCGGTTGTCGGAAGCACGCACCGCGCAACGGGCACACACGCACACTCGGCACGTTCCGTGACTTGGGTGTGTGGCCCATCGTGAAAGTGAAACCACGAGGCACACGGCCACTGGAAGGGGTGGAGCGTGACCTTTCGGCGAAGGATCGCTGTAGGGATATTCCGTACATGTGATCACGTTAGGACCAAACGGCCCTGTACATATGCTTTAAGCCGATGCTTTGAATATATTGGAAGCATAATTATTTGTTCATATGATTGAATGGCTCTTTCACGTTCAGCAAGCATTATCGCTTAAGTTTCTTTAAGATAGTACGTGATTCTTGCGCACTAAAGAATATAACGCAGCATGTCATTTGATCCACCCTTTGATGGGAATAATGGGCGGGATATATTTTTAAATTTCATTGCGTCTGTTTTCACATTATTCTTTGTTTACTTCTTAAATAATACTAATAGCTCACGAGCCGTAAATATACTAAATTTCTCAAGAAACTCCTCAAGAACACAAAATATAAACTATAAGAACAATAATAAATTGAAAATAAATTACCTCAAGTAGATCGGTCTGTCGCATACACTTAAGGGCTGATCTAGCATAAGTCGTATGAGACAAACGACAAGAACAAACGTATGGAGGTGCTCTGGAAAAGTCTGTCAAACATCGACGCCAGCTGCCGTGGTCTCATTTATGGCAGTCCCTTTTATTTTATGGTTGAATTTTGGCCGACGCTTCCGCATCCGAGGTGGCCGGATCGGAATGCGGGGCGAGAATGAAAAGGATCGGCCGTTTCTTTTTTGTTTCATGGCACCCATTGCGCACATCACGCGGTGGCGTTGATTTGTCCGCGGAAAGCGGACTCGAATCCTTCCTCTACCCATCGATCAGGGTCAATAATATGAAACGTGCAGCTAAGGCAGCCTGTGTGCCGGAGAAAGAAAGCGAACCAAACCTCAACCCGGGCTCCCGGGTGGAAGAACGACGACCCGAAGCATACGCTATCGCTATACCTTCCGGATCGAGTTGTTTGTCGGTAGATCGGTGCAAATTGATATATTTTACGCAAATGAATCGGGGGAGCTGTTGTAGCTTGTAAATTTAGCTGCAGAGCAGGGATGGGAGCGTGTTGCCCGCAGCAGATCGATTCCTGTTTGCCAAGCCAAGGTTGGGCATCAGGTGTAAAGTGGTCGGTGTGTAGTGTACTTCCCGTAGGAGACTCTTTTAGCAAGCCTTTTTTCACCAATTGACACCCGATCGGTGTACGGATTGGGATCAGTCTTCGTGCTCCGCCTGCTGGCACTAATGGGTCGTCCTGCTGCCAGAGCGGGACGATACGCTCCATACGTTCGTCTGCATCGCTTTTGCGGTGGAGTGATGAAGGCAAAAAGACGCTATTTTAGCATCCTCCATGCACAAACCCGGAGACAGATGCTGCGCGAGCCGAGCTCATCAAACCACCACCAGTGACAGACGGGGCCGGAGACCGACACACTGGCACTGGCACAGGTGGAAGTTTCGCGAAAGTGTCTTCTCCGCCTTTGCCGCCACAAGCCCATCAAGACGCTAATTTATTTTCGCTACTTCGCCTCGGGCCACCTTTCGACTTGGCCAGATCAACTACCGCCGTCGACTCATAAATCGTCGGCATGCACGCGACGGCTCGCTGATGGGTTTCGAGCGGCTGGCGCCCGTCTCGTCCGCCCGCCAGCTCCACCCACAAAGATACACAAATAAATTGGAAAAGAAGTGATTATTTGTTTTTAATTTTCATGGTTTTAATTACCTCCTCCTGTGGGGCTGGCTGGCTCGTTCGCATCCTGTCGCACCTGATGCGATGCGAAGTTATGATGAAAGCGCACACTTGCGTGGGTTGCTTAATTGTTGAGCAAACGTCAAACTTATCATTAATACCACCACCAACAACAACAGCAGCAAACGCCCTAAACCCGCAGCCGAAAAAGAGGCTTCCCCAGGACCCACCACGACGAGCCGGGATGGGACGGAGTGCAGGAAATTATTGCACATTTGATTAATTTTAACGGATGCCGGTGCTTTGTCAACAACGGTGCTGGAATCCGGTTTTATCATGCCCTCCCAACGGAGGTAGAAAGATGGTTCGGTTTCGGGAGTGGGGCCGTTTTTGCAATTGTTTTGCTTACACATGTGTGTTGTGTGTTTTTCGTTGCTTCTCTCTCTCTCTCTCGCTCTTTATTAAATGACTCAACAGTCATTTGGATGCGCTTGGACTTCATTTGTCTTTGAGTCAATAGATGACTTGCTAGCGAGCAACAGTTTGATAGAGTGACTTGATTATCCCGGAGAACTGGGATAATTACCGTCTGCTCTTTTCGTCAATTGTAGGCCAGTTAATTAAAGTTTCCAGTAGCAGTTTCCATATCTGCCACTAGTGAGCTCTAAGGCTGTTTTTTTTCGAGCATTAAGTTAAGCTGATGTAATCCGACCCCAATGTGTTCAAGCTCAAAAGTTGTAGAAAGATGTATTTTTATATGTACTACAACTTAGTAGAACATCTTTCTCGATTTCAAAGCAAGTGGTCGTACAGTAACGTAACGTAACGTAACGTAATGTAACGGAGTGTACAACCACTTATCTTAATATCACAGATTCTTGAGTGTGTTGATATGCACAGTGGATCTTCCACGTTCATTACTAGGTTAGGAGATTGAAAACTCTTCGCCAGTTACGTTTTGGGCCACTTCTTACCAAGAACTCCAGGTACCACTTCAGTATTGTCAGTAATATTTGTTTTCATTAGCTTCGCTTCATAGTCTTCATATCTTTGAGATTACTGGAAATTATAATTTGCTCATGTTTAGTCTTAAGGGAGCCTATGGTTTGGGCTTATCCTTGGACATCCAGCAAAGCTCAATTGTAGGAACTGCTTATGTTTGATGTTCATCCGATAGTGTGCTAAACTCTGGAAACAACTTACACATTAACATGAATTCCAGAGCACGTTTTTGCTAGCCACAGGACGCAGCAGCAAACTGACAGTTTCCTGGAGCTGAAGAAGTGTTACTTATTCGGCGGAAATACGTGTATCTCGCACAACATATTCGAGTTGATTAGGCAGTGTTTGGTGTACGCAAATAGGACATTCTTGTACATCACACAACATCTTCGCCGTTCGAACAATTGGTGTAGCTTTCCTGGAACCGGACTGCACCGACGTAAACCACTCGAGAGCATCACAGTGGCCGCATTCATTACCACCGATCAGTATTTCACGACAACCGTTGCTCACCCACCCGCCCACACGACCGAGCTTGTCGCATTCTAATTTGACTTTAAAATTTATTTCCATCACTTCACGATCGCCGCCCTTCGCGGGCCCCGGGCTAAAAAGAACTGGCCCCGAAGAGAGCCCCGAAAGAGACGGTCAACAGCGGTCAGCAACGGTCGGCGGTGTCCAGGGCGGTGTCCAGGGGCTAAGGTCACTCCAGTCCACGCGCTCAACCGTTAACACACGGGGCATGGCGCAACGCTGAAGAAGATGGCAAACCAAACAAACACACACACACACACAGGAGGAGAGGGAACAAAAAACGCACACACACACTTACAAAAAACGGCACAGAAATAATGCATGCAGACGGAAAATGCATGTGACGGGGTAAGTACAAAAGCTTCTAACTGGATTTATGCAGCAGAACTATGCGGCCATGAATCTTTCGCCGGTTTCCTCGCCGGCGTCGTGTTGCCCGCGTAGCTATCGTCCGGCAATTCGCTGTGCTGATCTTACACAAGTTGGCAGGATTTCGGAGTTGCTTTTTTTGTGTGCTGGCGGGTGCTTTACCCACCGTTTTGCATGCATTCCTATCAGTCCTGCGGGATCCTTTTTTGTGTGTGTGTTGTTTTCATACGCTCCCACTTTGGCGGGGTGGCCAAGCTAAGTGCGGAAAAAAACGAGCGCACACACTCAGACACACATCGGGGAACTTGATTCGGCTTCGGCGGTACGGTGCATTAAATCTTCTCGCTTTTAATTCCCAGCCCCGTTGCGCGGTTGGCGACTCTTCAATCTGCTCCGTGCCATTATGCGGTACTCCGTGAATGGCCCGGGAAAGCCGTGATGTGTTGTCGCTGGATTGTTTCTGACAGACGGACACACGCGGACACACGCGCGCGCCGGGCCGGGCCGGGTTGTTTTGCATTTCGAAATTTTCCGGTTCACCCAATCAGATTTACATTTTAGTCTTTCGGGAGGTTTTTCTTTCGCGTTTTTTTTTTGTTGCTGCTCCACACCAACGTTTCAGTGCGATCGTGCGAGAGTCTGCCTACACTTACACGCCACTGAAGTACGGAGTACGATCCCGTCTATCTTGTTCGAGTTATTTCAATCTGACGTGCGGTGGTGGGGCTTTCGGCGATGTCATTAATTTAAGTCATCTTTCTCCCTGCAGGATACGGTGTGGGAGTGGACATTCCGTATGTTAATGAACGCCAGCTATCGCGTTAACTTCGTGCTGCTGCTTATTTTCTACTTCCGGGGTAACTAATTGCGATCCTAAACATTGAATTCAAACTGCAGGTACATTTTTTTAAGAGTTATCCGTTCGACGACGATGATTTTATAGTCTTATCCAAGCTTATATGTACAACATAAAATCTCTGATCTCGATTTTTCTTTAACCGAGCTTCATGAAATGGCCTCTAATTCCCTTCTTATTTCTTCTAGTACTTCAGGCTTTGCTTCCAAAGATTTACACATTTTCTTTGTAACTAATATGTATTGCTAATAAATGATAAAGATGACATAGTTTGTAAATATGTTTATTCATTTTTAGTAACTTTTTGACATTGTTTTCAAATTGTGGCTGGTGAAAGGACATACAAAACGAAGGACCTTGTCAGTCAAACAGCGGAATGAGTAACGTCTTCGTGTCTATATTCTAGTATATAATGTTTTTTTTTCAAGATAATCAATTACAGTAGACAGCATCGAGAATTTAGGTTCGAAAACAATCAAATAAATTGCAAAATCATCTTCCTTGAAACTCATCGTTTCGAAAAGAGCTATAAATTCACCTGAATTTCTTTCGAATTTCTGATCCCCTGATCCCGTGCACACTGTTAAACCATTTCATTCCAGTTTATTCAAGATAATGAAGCTCTTGTCTATTTGTATATGAGTTACGAAGGGTTGTTCTATCTTTTTGAACATAATTGAGGCATTTTCTAAAGGCATTTCGTTTTCTATTACTTACCTGTTCTTAATTATGTCTTTGTAACAAACATCGATTTGTCATCGTGGAGGTAGTCTAACAAAGACAATCAAATAAACGAAATAGTTGAAGCTCAATATGACAAACAAATGTTGGAAATTTTTAAAGACTCATTCATAACTCAAAACATAGATCGCCCTTATTCGTTTAAAACCAATGTATTATACCAAATCTAAACTTCGTAACATAAAAGTTCACACCGAAATGGCTTAACTGATTAACTAAAGAACTAAACTAATACTTATATTTTAAAATTTTGATATCACGTGTAATGGTCTAGAATAGAAGAACATTTGATAGTCAACAAAGCGACAACTTTATGTTTCTTGCCTTAAATTGGGCCTTGCCTTAAACTTCAATTTACTTTTCTATTTCACTCTTAACGTTAAATTAGTATAAAGATATGAAAACAAGTTTATTTTTTATTTTTAATAGCTTTAAACAATGTTCAACAGATCCAGAGAACAGAGAAGTCAATCAAGTGATGATTTCCAATAGATGGGTTAATCAAATTATAGATACAATGAATCGACGTCCCAGCAGCGTCGCCCGTGCTGCCGTAAAGCGCCAGCTGCAAACGTCCCGGCCTTCCGAAGAAGGCCGTCCCCCTCCCACGGCGCGCGCCCGGGGGGCGAAGGGCGAAACGGAATGTTGTTTTTCTCTCCAGTTGATACATCCTTTCCCATCAACATGATAAATGAGTTTTAGAAAGTTTCCCGAAACGCATCCCGCAGGCGCAATCGACAGGCTCGCCCAAGCCGTGTGCCAAGCCGGCTTCATCAGCACCCGGTTAAGGGCCATAAATAAATTTGTAAGCGGTTCCACTAAGCTTCACTTCACTAGGACTTACGCAGGATCGTTAGGGCAGAGAAGGATACAACAGCAGGCAACACACACAAAAAAAAGATACACCAAAACGGAATAGATTTCGAGCAGCGGCAGAGAAACAGAAACCCGAAAAAAAGAAGTATCGATTATTTATGTGATAGTGAGCAAATTTATTGGGATGTGTGTGTGTGTGTGTCGTTCGCTACACCGATCGCCGACCGGCTCCGACCGGTAGACAATAAATCGTCCGGCAAAGATTCCGACAACAACGGCCGAAACAATCATCGGAAAGAAGTGCCATAAATTGCGGCGAATCGACGTAGCGCAAAAGTACACCCCCCCAGCCCTAGCTGCAGCGCTCGCTAATGCAGATGATGGCCGCGGAGCGCACTGCTTTGGCGCAATGCAATCGGGCTCAGAAGGGGCGACCGATCAAAGCGGCCATTTGTGGCATTAGTACTACGAACGGAACGGAAACGGAATGAAGCTCTTGTCTATTTGTATATGAGTTACGAAGGGTTGTTCTATCTTTTTGAACATAATTGAGGCATTTTCTAAAGGCTGCTGATGTCTCTATCAGGTGTGTGTGTGTGCTCGAATGTGTTTTCGTTGTAGTGCCCGTGTGCTAGGAAATGAAAGCCCGGTTTGTAACACGGAACAAGCGTGTTAGTAATACCAAGTTCGACAGAAGTATTAGTGGCAAAGGACCCGGTCTTATGCTCGCAAAGGACCTTAGGGGTTCGTTTCTTTTCCTTTGAAATAAACCATCACTATTGCAAGGAAATGTTCCACAAAGAGAATGGTATTTTGGGGCAAAGTTTCCACCAAACTTATACCACTTCGGACCGTTTCAATCGTTCCCGGTGTTACGACCGCTTTCCTGGTGCTGTTGCATAAGGGATCTCGGTTTTACCAATGCGGTGCGTACTTTAGGCAAGCCATTTTCTGTTCAAACACCCTCAAATTTCATAGCATACAGTAACAATCCACAACCACCAGCGCCCAATCGGGGCCTACAAGCGAGCGTACAAATGGACGATGCCGTCGCGTAAAATAAAAGTAAATAGCTTGTCGGTGAACTTCAAACGCTCCGGTACGCTGACGTCTTAATCCATTCCAACAGACATTAAAACTCGCCCCAAATGGCCACCCGTTACCACCACCACCACGGCAACGCCTCTCTGATCGCCAACAACCCCCCCCCCCCCTCCTTTTCTTTAACCGAGCTTCATGAAATGGCCTCTAATTCCCTTCTTATTTCTTCTAGTACTTCAGGCTTTGCTTCCAAAGATTTTGGACAAAACCTTCGCTTTCTTTGAGGAACGCCTCAATATGTGCTGTCCGGATACCATTTTCTGGATGACAAAATATTATTATATATTTTTCAAACTGTTTCAAACTGACTGCTATACTGTCGAAAACCTCTAAAATCGATTAAAGTTGTGATCTTTTTGCCACTTTTGTTACATTTGCAAATTAGGTTCGATTCCGTTCAAACGTTTTGCTTACGATTCCCACAAACGAGGAGACTTCACGAAAAAAGCTAGTGGAATGGACGGGAAGCCTCTAAATCAAAACTATATCTTAAACGTTCGTTTAACCTTCATGTCAAATTTTTAATTAAAAACTTATCAGAAAAATAGACACAGAAGAAATACAGATAGATACAAAAAGCAACAATTAACATGCCCATACGAATGTAAAGAATGTGACTCTTTGTTTTGAATTTCGTGTACTTTTCCGGTGTGGAAACTACATACACTTCGCCAACTCTGCCAGCAAGCTAGAACAGCTGGCACATCTTTGTCGCAACGGCAACATATCTTACACATCGACTTATCGCCCCGGCGCACAAGTGTAGCCTGCCGTGCGAAGCATAAGAACCAACAAAGCAAAAAAAAACCATCCGAAGCAATAGCGCGAAACAAAACCAGGCGCACCAGGAAAAGCTGCTTAGCAGTGGCGCGGGACTTTTCAGGACGTGTGCCTTTCATGCAGCTCATTAAACTTTCGGTAAATTCATTATAACTTTGCCGCGGGCGCAGCTCAATTTCACCGTGATCTTACACGAGCATCTTAGGGAGAAACATTCGAAGCAATCACAGTGGAGCAACAAAATGCTGAAAACCCTTTTTCATTAAATATCTCCGAGCGTGCCACGAACAGGGCCAACACGGACGGCCGACGGGGACAGTTGTCGGACACAGTGATTGATTACGATGCACCATCCACCCCGGGCTGGGTCCGGAAATGGTTCAGCCCGCTTCGCAAACGTACCTCCCGCTGGCCGTTCAATCACCCTCCGTGGGTGCTGTTATTTGTAGCTTAATTTATAAAATAGATTCGAAGATCAAACGCATACTCAGCTCACTCTGGGCGGGGCTTGCGTTGGCCAGCAGTGCCGGACGACGGCTCCAAGCGCACAGCCGCACCGGACAACGTGTCGGACAATCGAAATACCTTCGATACAGCAATTAAACGATGCCGCATGTACACCCGTTCACGACAAACAAAAGGACCGGTACTGGATCGATTAGAGAGGGATATATAATGAAGATGTTAAATACAGCTGAGCACTCGCTATTAAACTCAATTTGAAGCTCCGATTTGGAGATGCTGTGTCTGATAAAACTGGGCTTAATTACTGTCACGAGACATGCTCCACGTATTATTAACAACATTTCACCAAACCATTTTTAAGTGAACAACAACGAAGAATTACTCAACAACATTCTATTTAATAGCAGCATTCAAATTTTAAATCCACTTATGCGAAAACTGTTTTGGAGTTATCGAGCATCATTGTTTTCAATTGCTTGAGTGGCATAAGGACTCTTTCGACTCGTCGATCTCAAATGAGAAGCAAACACCAATACACCATGCACCAAATGGCTATGAGATTTTTTATCCGTTTAGGGCTATAGTATAAAAATTAAGGCACTCAATCTGCGCTAAATCCGTTTAGTACAGGTGAACGGAGCATATTCTCCTTCAATGAAGACGAGAAGGGTAAAGGACACTGTGACACCCAATAGCCAATGCGTAAACTACAGGCCAGGTTGGAACAACCCATCTTCGAGAAGCCAACTTGTGCTCATAGCTGTCGTTTTTCGGACATTAAGAAGACGGTGTGCGATTCATCCGGTGAAGCAGGCGCTGAAGCTCCTTATAAATGCAATGTTGGATAACTGTAGGATTTTTTTATACTGTTTGGTTGTGAGAGTGCTACAAAGACGTTTAAGACGTTTCGCATATAACTTTAAAAAATATGTTTACGTTATTCAAGGCCGTTCAAAAATACCCTTATTTTTAATGATTTTTTTTTTCCTTTTGATTGAAATAAAAAAGAAACAATCGCTTTCGGAAGTGGTCTTATAATTACGGTACATGGAGCCCTTTTGTCCATGACGAAAATTTGCATCGTGTTTGTTGAAACGTGTGACAGTTCAACAAAGACGTTTTTCATATTTACTTAGCAGTTAATATTAGTTTATAAAATGTGGATCAGCACATTCAAATAACACCTCTACTGCACAGAATCGCGAGTAAATTAATTAAATAATCGATTTGTTTTACTAAATTTCATAGTATACTTACACCCTTATTTGCAGAAGAAACTTTGTTGAATACTTTATTTTCTAAATTATAAGCCAACATCAACCCACTTCACCAGTGATAGACTTCTGCGGGCAAATTTAAATGAAAGTCCTTCTCCGCCTTCCGAAAACTCTAAACACCCCATCGCGCCCGTTCGGAACGGCCCGGGGCCGGAGCAAACCGACGCACAAGTTTACTTATCGATTCTCAATCGGATTAAGCGAAAAGCGGGGCGAGATGCGCACGCGGAAGTGTTCAATCTGCGACGTCAGGCGCCGAAGGGCTGCGAGGCTCCACTTCAATGAATCATCACAAACCGAACGCGAAAAATCAACCGCACAGACATACAGGCACACTTCCCGCAGTAGTCGGAGGTCGGGTCCCTCGGACCTCGGACCGGCGGCCACCGGACGAGCCAGCCCGTGTGGCGCGAGCGTGTGAGGGTGTGTTTGTGAACCGGTACCGGTTGTTGACAGATGCGCTCGTAAATGTAACAACAATGTTTACTCAAGAGCTTGTTCACAATCTCCACAAGCTCCGTTGTCCTTTGCCTCG
>KZ072982.1:18575-31200 GCA_002091845.1 Anopheles cracens | reverse complement strand
TAAAGTTGCTGACAAACGTCGTGGCACAAAAATAAACAGTTTTAGCATGCAAATCATGCGTTAATACACGTTGATTCAAATAGACTAAAACTATAATCGACAAAGAGAGTACACAACAATGCGTACACCTTATTTCTTTTCTTTCTAACTGTCGTTTTCAATGCCTTGCTACTTATCAAAGATTATCCAGAACATGAATGTTGTTGGTACGAAAAAATACGAAAATAATCCAAAATGATTCCATATAAATAATGAACATGAACCTTGTATCATTGTTTTTGTGAGCAGCTGTGTCTCATCCAAGCAGCAGAGCATGAGATCGGTATCCCATGCCCTTGCACCGCACTCCTCTACTCTCTCAACGCTGACCACAAAAGCGAATTTAAATCCGATCCGGATGTCAAATCTCGTAACAAAATGGTTGTGTTGGCGAGCCGTTGAAACAATGCCACCCAGATACCCTCTCACATTACTACGCCAGCGCATCAGGCGCAGAGAGTGAAGGGGACGCGGTGTTAACCGTTCCGTTTGACATTTCAAAAACAATCCCAACGTCCGCATCAAAGCAACCACAGAAAGCGGTGACGGTCGCGCTCTACCTTGTTGACATGGTTGATGTAGACATTGCGGAGATCCTCCTCGGTGGCGGCCAGCTCCGTGTTCGGGCTGTTCGGGGGTGATTTGGGGCTTCCGCGGGGTGAGTTTTTGCGCGAGCTGGTCAGCGACGCGACCCGGCTCGATTCCGTCGACTCGCGCTGTGCCTCCCGCAGCAGTCTTATGTACTCCTCGACCGAGGTGAACGGCAGTGGGGGTGTCGTCCGGTCCGGGCTCTTCGTGCCGACACCGGCCAGCGTCGAGGCGCCGGTGAGGACGAGATTGCTGCCGCCGGGGAGACTTCCGAGCACGGATCCACTTCCCGCACCGTTCGTGCTCGTGTTGGACGACAGCTCGATCCAGGATTCTGCAGGCGAAAGAGAACAACATGCACAGGTTTTATTAAAGCGTTGGAACAACAACAAAAAAGGCACAAAATTATTCCCAAACCCTAAAAGTGTTGCAATCTGAAACATGATACTATGTGATCTCCCAGGCCCATCGGAGCCCATGAAAGTTCCGTTCATGCAGGTGCGACCTTGAACAACGGCAACAACGCCGTCCTCCTCCATTTTGTTTTGTTCACGTTTTTCTCCATTCGTGCCCCCCATTCGTTTTGTTGTGAATCTCGTTCGCGTGGTTTTTCGGCTTTGGGTGTTGTTTGCCGGTGGTGGTTTGCGAGCAACAGTTGCCTTTCCCCAAGGTCCCCGCTTTCCGCTGCCACTGCCACCAACTTCTAGGACGGTAGAAGCACCTCCAGTAAGCTTGGGTCGGCCAGCTGGCGATTAATATTAATCACGAAGAAGCGCACACAACACACAGCGACGCGCGCCCGGGTCGTGCCCGTATGCATGCTGATTAGTGGTGTCGTGCTTTCGCACACAAAGCCTGAATAGACCTGAACACAGGAAGTAAGTGCTCTGGGGAGCGCTACGCCAACGAGGGTGTTCAGCGCGTCGGATGCGCTTCAATGCGCAAATGCACTAAATCACGCATCAAAAGAACGGTTGGATAGAAGAATGGAAGCAGCGCGCAAGCGAGAAACCTTCAAGTCGATCGTTAGTGCTTGCCTTAAAGTGTGTTTCTGAGGGTTGCTACTCGCGCGGCAACACACAATCAAAGTAGGTCATTTCTGACAACAAAATTCGTTCCGTCGGGTTCATCATTGCAAGATGACGGCATTGACAATGGACCACGGGCCGAAACATGCAAAACAATACGAAGAAGATTTAAATATTCGCTTCTTTCTGGTGTTCCGAAATTTGAATAACGAATAAACTCAACATTCAAACAGCACCCATTCGTCACAACTCTAACATGAGACACGTCACACTCTCACCAACACATCCAGGTAGTGTACCAAACGCACACACTCGCAGCAGCAAGCCAAAAATAGTCCCCCCTCTTTCTCCGCCGAACTCGATTGAGGACTACCTTAGTCGAAAAAAAACCTCCGGCAAATGGTAAACAAATAGTCAAGCCCCCACCGTCATGCATGCTTGCTTTAGCAGGCTATTGCCACGACTCCAACACATTGATCCCCCTCCAAACACTTGTACGTCGCAGCATTCCACAGCCTACCTGAGACAAACAAAATCGTCATCCACATTTGGATTTGATTGTACATCGCGGGGCATGCATGGAAATATCATTACGCGCTGGTGTGCTGCTTTCATTTTGTATCTGAAAGCGGAAAAACACACCACCGAGCCACCATCTGCAATAATCGCCATCTGCTTGTATCGCCACCACCGTATCGCGCGCGCGATGCATTCATGGCGGGATGGTTCAATGTTTACGCTCTCTCCAAGCTGGCTGGTATAATTACATTTATCATGTTTTGCTCATAAAACGCTATCCCATCTGGTGTTGTGCGTGGCATGACATCGACAGCATATGAGACTGAGACTTCCTCTTCCGCAATATTTCACGCAAAATTAAATCAACGCAGCGATGTTGAGCGACCACTCTTTATAAACTTCAACTTGAATCCAAAATCTTGAAAACTCTTACCGAATCAAGATGCACTTCACCACCACCCGCGATAAAGGCGCTAGAAAGCAGTACCTTAAAGCTGAAAATACTCTAGAAACACCTCTTCAATGAGTTCTACACTCCGACAGCAGGAGAGCAGAGCAAACAGGCGACACCCCGGCGTCTTGTTGAAAGTAGCGTGTTGTCGTACTATAAGCCTGTTCTCCTCCATCGGCAACTTCAAACTGTACACAAAGTTACACCCTACGAGAGAAATCATAACAAACGAAGAAAAAGTGGAGCTGCGCTTAGTTCAACAACAAAAAATCCATCATATCAAAAACCAATGGACGGAAAAGAGAATATTTTGAGAAACCGTAAAAAAGCACACGCCAGAAGAAGACGTCAGTCGATGGCTCCGAACGCTGACGTCAATTGCACTTGCATCAAATCAAACCAGAGCTAGCAACAACACATGCCAATCCGCCGTTCGTCAGTCGCGTCGGGACTGTACGTGGACGTTTGTCACCTCCAGGAACGTCGGGCGATGCGTCATTCAATTTCCCCCGAAGAATCCACACACAAAGCCGGAAAAGTCAAGGGACAGGACGGTCTGTCTGGCCGGACGGGAAGCAGCGAAGAAAATCACGGTTCACTGCAGATGTTTGTCCTACATTCCGAGGTCACACCTCTGGAGACTGCGCATACCTTTCCGGGACAGCAGTTCCGTTCTTTGTTGCTGACGGTGGGAAGCTGCGCCTGTCCTTGCCCGGCTGTACAGAGCCTGTTCTACACCCGTCAAAGTCTACCGTCCACTGCACCGAAACTTTCACTCTCACTGCGAACGAAAATAAACCTTCCCAGGGCGTACGGCCAGGCCAATCGGTACAAATCACCGCACTGCATGGCAAACCGCGACATCCCCGGTGGTAGCGTTAGGCTAGGTCAAGCCATCATCATCAACCTACCCGCGCAATAGAAGAAGCGCGCTTGAAGAGCAGCATACCATCATCACTCTCACGAACTTCCGCGAGACTCGCATCGAAAGGCACGTCGTCGTCGTTTGTCTAGACTGGCGCTAGAGCGTGATTACAAAACAGACCGGGGCGTGCATGCATGGCGATAAGTTCAAGGAAATCTTATAACCTGCGAGACGACGATGTTGAAGGAATTGTTTAGCACGTAGCGCACAAACTACCGCGTGGAGCTGCGCCGGGAGAAAGACATGCATGGATCACACATCAAAGCACAAAGTGCACGATGATGTCGTCGCGAGGTGCGTGATCGCCATCGACTAGAGTTATACTATCGCCGCTGCAAATCTCACAAGGAAATGTATACAGCGAATCAAAGCAGTGAGCTAGGAGGGATTGTGCAAATGCATACTATAGCCAGTCAATTTGGTATATAAATCTGTACACTCTAGTTGAGGTTTGTGGCTTAGATATTGGGTTCAAGGATGTGGATCATCTGTTCTATATTGCAACACAAATCATTGGACAAAATCGAGAGGACCAGCAGACAATCTTGTCATATACTTTCATGATATTTTAACTAACAAGGACTCACAGTGAATGATGGCAATTTATGAATTTTCCAGAAACACAACGGCGAAACAACAAAGTCATCTCTTGACCGCCAATAAACTCCAAATCAAACGCCACGACGTATAGAATAAGTTAGGCCTCAGCAGTGATACGAGAAACATTCTGGTAACTACAACCTGCTATATACAACAAACATTACCTGATCGGCCACTATTTCTCCATTTCCCTGAAATTCCGACACATTAGACATTCAGACATCGAACCCCAGTTGGGAACGGATTCTCCCCCAACGTAGTTTTTGTCCCCCATACAATTCTCCCCCATACAATATTCTAGTTTGATGCTTCGGAAATCATCTATTCATTCCTAATCTGTTTGAGGTTAAAATCGAAAATAATTGAAGACTAATAGGAAAACCGAGCGTACAGCAATGTATTTAAAAATTATGACACCGTTTACTTCTCGCCCCACGTTCTCGCCTGTGAATGACGCAAATGAGCGAAAACGCCTCCGTGACCGCGGCGATCAGCGGTCAATTAATTAATATGCTGCACATCGGAATCTCTTCGTGTCCAAGTATTGACATCGCGTTCATCCTACGCTAGTTAATTTCAATTCACACACGATGATGAACGGATGCACTAGGTGGTAGTTGTGGAAGCACCGCAATAAGAGCGCAGCCATCGTCGTCAAACGACACAGGGACATAAATCAAGTTCAATTGCAGGTTAATGCTAGACCCAGCACTTGATGAGACAGCAATTAAGGAAATCGCGCAAATTAACATAAACCGTTTGATGGTTTAGCACCTTTAGTTTAATTGTTATTTGAAATTAATCGTTTCTTGTTCTTCTTCCATTTCTTCAGCTGAAGTACTTTGTGTTCAATATTGTAGCTGAAAGAAACAGCCGTAAAAAGTAACGAAATGAAGTATGTTTAAACGTCGTCTTGCAATGTTTACATTCCATCCATCGTACGATCAGTAAGAAATGATCGATCGACAACAAACACACACACACTTGAGAAGACACACACACTTGAGAAGGCATTGCGGCGCATTAGTGTTGCTGCAACACCACTTACCCACCCATCGGTCTCGGATGAGGCAAACGGCGGCGGTTTAATATCGACAATATGGATTTCTCCGTTCGGTGCTCGTTTTTCCTTCGACGTAAATAAAATGTAACGAACAATGGCAGCAAAACAGCCGCCTTTGCTGACGCGTTCGGGCATTCATTCAATGTACAACACAGCAACCCACAAACGCCCCGCTTGCAACGCTTGCGTTGCGATGACGATAAATTTCACGCCTCCAATCCCCATCGGTTTCACCCTCCTCCATTAGGTGGAATGTTTGTTTCCTTCAAAGGCTTCACCAAATTTTGGCCTCGTTTTACAACACCCCCACGACTCACGAATGGTGCGTGGGGAAGAGGAAGAGGAGGCGAGCAGGGGGTGAGTTTGTGACTGTAAAATACTGTGTGCGTACGCACACGAGAGCGTTTTCGTGGTGCTTATCTTCTCTTTCTGCAAAGCAAACCAAACACCCTAAAGAACAGTTCCACTCTTCGGCGGAGAAACCAAACAAACTTCGGTGAACGACAGCAGAGAGAGAAAAAAAAAGTCCGGTCCCACGTCGTCCACTTTATCAGCAGGCCCGCGTTGCTTTTCGGGGTCAATTAGCTCAAGCCACGTACCGCATACATGCTCGCTCGGACGACGCGCCCGCTGATGATAGCTAACAAGCGAACAAAACAAATCTCAGCCCCGGGCCCTGAATCACACACCGCGGTGCCCGTGGTCGCGAAATCTTCTCGGAAGCAAATCCATCCTTCCCGCTCCTCCGTTAGACAGCAAATTTCCACCTCGCGAAAGTCAACACTCGGCCGCCACACGTATAAAGGGGTGGACCGATAATAAATGTGTCGTCGGCTGGCCGTGTGGAGGCTGCCGTGGCTGCAAATATATACTGGCTCTGGCTTTCAAAAACCCACCCCAGACAACAACAACCCTCCTTGACCACCCGGCTCAATCAAACGCCTTTCGATTGCTTCCTCCGCCCCCGTGTGTGCGGTTCAGTGAGCGATAAGAATGCATTTGTTATTGCTGCTGCACTTCCAGACAATTACCGCACAAACCGAGGGAGATTAAAATACAGCCCGGTTCCTCCTCAAGGTCCGCGGCGCTGAGGTGTGTTCCGTCTCCATTTGAACGTCGCAGATTGTCACATCAACAGCTAGCGCGGCGTCAGCGAAGGAAGCGTTGTAAACAACAGCGGGCAAGATGCTGCCGGGTTGGAAGGTTCCTTTGTTGACATTTGCACGCCGTCATCTGGGTTAATATTGACCGGTGATGAAGTGCGACTGGCTACGACCGGAGAGATTGAGTAAGATGTCATTCAAACGATCAAACAACTGGCCTGCCTAGACCGTGCATTAGAACCGAAACGAAGCGCCAGTTCCACAGTGCAATCCCTTCGACAATGTCAGTAACCGGCGCGACCGCAAATTGGCCCGTTGTGTTTGTGGTCTATTCTTGTCTTTTGACGATGCCCCAACGATAATGAGTGACCTAGATTCGGTCGCACATGTGCAAGTGCACCGTATGACGTGCTTATCTGGCATAGCCGGTTCGATTGGTTTCGCCTTCTTCGCCTTGAACGCCACTTTTTCATGAACAACGAACGCTGTACGTGGACTCGGAGATAGAGACTCGGAACGCACGATACCTAATCTACACTAATATACACTTTTTGTAGCTAACAACATGCTAACAAATCTGCTATTCCATCTTTTGATGTTATGAACTCCATGTTTCCAAGGATCTTTAGGAAAATACCAGTAAAACACATAACTTTTCGCCCAACAGATTCATACGTTGCTACTAGAGCTTCCAGCATAATTGAGCTTTATCCTTCCAAGAACCGGCAAAGCAATCCCACATTAGCAGCAAACCAAGTTGCCAAGTTTCGCACAGTTTCGCTTTGTTTTCCGACTCGAAAATATGTTTAGGTTGTTCAACATAAAAATATGCGTGTAAGGTAATCAGGAAACAACGCCCAATTAGTAAGATTAGTCCTAATATTTAACTTTAGCGAGACTTTAACTCGATAAGGTATTTGATAAGCTCGCCTTATCTTGCGACTAGTTGATATTATTGTTAACTGTTGTGGGATTCTTGTGTAAAGCTTAATGCGGCCTGTTCTGTCTGTTCGCAGTCCTACACCACTGGTTGACCTTGTGTAATTTCTAGACTGTGAAGATCATTATTTTAGCTACAGAAGTAGCCAATATTAAGCTAAATTCAAAGCTTCGGCACACCATCCTTTTCAACTGTCATAGCATAAACGGGGTCCAGCATTTTGAGACGTTTATGTTGATTGTGTCTACTTGATTTGGGCTATTTTGTATCTGACAATACCAATTTTGTTTGGTACCAAGATGTGACAGGGAAAATTATGGAAATCTATTTGCAGCACTGTGCATCCTACGGCATATGAAGATTATACCAAGACTATCCTACGGTGTGAAGCGTCACGAATCGATATGAGTCAGCAAATTAAACTATTCTCTCTCGACAGTCCCTGACTTGTTTACAGAACAAAACTACGTCTTAGGCTTAGACTATCGCGTCCGGAACATTGCGTTTACCAACGAAATTACACACCCGTGTATGTCTCTCGCATTTGACCGCTCATCACGCCACACCTATATAAACCTACAAATCACCGATCGAGCCATATAAATAGTCACTGCGAACTATTTTCCCTTGACCGGAGCACGCGCCACTCACCAACACCCCCGCCCGGGAGGAGGGTTGCAACGGTTCGGAAAATACGCCTCCATTCCGAGTGCGCAGTAGGTGTGAAACAGAATCGAAACAAGTTCATTCACCGCGTCTTTCGCACACAAACACAGGTGCATGCATGCAATTGATGCAAATGTGCAAGTGGGTCAACAGCTTCCGGTCTCGGTGTTTCGCGAACGAAGCGTGGTCACAGGCTGAAAATATAAACAAGCCGTAAATCATCGTCCTTACTGGGTCGAGCAAAACAGGCACGCAGTGAAACAGGGGGACAGTAATGCAGTAATGCAATTTCCTTCGGCCTTTCGCTACTCACTCCCCAAGTTTCATCGCATCATTTAGATAATGGGTTCTCTCACTTGAAACGAATAAGTCTACAAAGTCCAGCAACTAATTAATGACCGTTAAATGCATCCATTCTCTTCCTGATTCTTCGCCCGTCTCCTAGACGTCATCACAGCTGATCCGCACAGGGCTCACGATCGATCGTTCGATCGGTGTGACGCATCATCTGTGCACTATCACCATCCTCGACTGACAGAACTCTAATCACCCCACCATCACCCCATCATCTAGCGGGGTGAAGCACACCGCCATATCTTATCAGCGCCACGTCCCGATCAGCTCATTGGCACTGACCCGCGAACGGGAGAATCGATCGTAGAATTGCGGTGAAGCGCTTCTGTTTCTCCGGTTTCGCGGGATCGATAGACCCTCCCCAAAACGCGTCATCGGCAAAGCAATAACATCATCCTCTCACTCCCCCATCCTCTTCCACCCGTTTGGCATTGGAATCCGCATCTCGCGATCACCCGCCGACCGACCCACCGGGAAGGAAGGGGAAAGTGCTTGTTTCGTTGTAGACGCCATTTTTTTCTTTTTGCGCAACATTGCGGGACCGTGTTCGATGGGCGGAAAAGGAACGTAAAGACGGTTTGCTTTGCTTATCAGTGGTTCGGCGCTGTTGTTCTATAGTTAACTTTGTATCCTGGGGCAGCATCATCGTTGGAAAGTTATATTTACTCTCACGGCGCTTCTTATTCAGGCAAATATTGTACCGCAACGGACAAAGTTTCACAGGTGCCGCGGTAATTAGCTCCGCCTCTGATAGCATGCACAGTGACCCAGATTTCGAATGGTACAAGATCAGAATTAGTCGCATCAATTTTAAACTTTGCACACTGATCTACCGAGCAGAGCTCGTTTTCTATTCTAGAAAAAAAAAACAAAAAACGTTAATGATTGTTTTAAAAATAAGAAAAAACAGTCTCAAAACCACCGTACAAACCCAATCCTTGCGCATCGGACCGGAAATCAGGGGGGGGATATGTGTTATCATGTTTCATACACACATGCGAAGCCCCATTTTGTGGTTCTGCATTATCTCTTTCATTCGAGCGTTTCGCGTACACAAACACTTTTTCGTCTTATCACGAGAAGCATGTAGCAAAGGAAAGCACCCAGAAATAGAACAAAACCGGCCGTTTGATCGGATCTGCCTCAGTGCGAGCGACAAGTGCATTTTGATGTTTCTGATTTTTTCTGCAAAAACCGGGTTCTGTGGGTTTCATTCGCCACTATCAAGCCTCGACGGAGCGTGACGGAGCAGGCTGTTATGTGTGGTGTTGCCAATGTTCCACCGTGCACAAAAAAGGGGAGAAACGCCAAGCTCCAACGCAGTAGTCTACGACGCAATAAGGCATCTCCCGCACCGCCACGCCACGACGCACGTTCTTGTTGCGTGGGAAAAATTATTGATTGCGCGTCCGATTACGGGAAAGTCCGCCGATGCCGACTTCCTCCCACCACACTTACCTCCGAGCTCTTCCGGGCCCATCTTTGTCAGCTGGCTGGTGGAGGTGGCCATCGCCGCCTTGGTGCTACTGTTCATCAAGCTGCCTTTGTCGCTGGACAGGTTAATGGTGCGGAACATTTCCCGACTAGCACGCCCTTCGTGAAAGGAGATGCACGGAAGATATCTCCACGCGTTTGTTTACGTTATCCTTCTGCACTTTTTCACTCACAACCCAGGCGCACAACACAGCTCGGATCGAAAATGTTCTCGGGGCTACTAGCTCTGGCTGTTTTGTAAACAAAGGAACGCTACGACCGTCACGTAGCCCGCGACCGAAAACAACACGCTCTCACCAACACACACGCGCGCGCGCGACGCTGGAAAGACAAAAGACCGTCACACACACCACCGCACCGACGCACCTTTCCGCGTACGACGCTTTGTTTACAACGCACGTAATGGCGCAGGCCTTTTTCGCCCAGCGGGAAATCGGGAAGCTTCGGCGGGTGGAAATTTCCACCGCGTCACTGCACTTGCCAAAGGGATTTTTCGACCCTTTTACCTGTGAAAAGGACCCTACAGGTACGCGACGATATGGCGATTCCGGGACACGACTCAACAAAGTAAACAGCTGCTACGTTGCTGATGCGCATTAAATTCAGCCCACGAGTGCGTTGGGGCAGTTTGTTTTTTTGACTCAACAAAGTAAACAGCTGCTACGTTGCTGATGCGCATTAAATTCAGCCCACGAGTGCGTTGGGGCAGTTTGTTTTTTTTTTACTAGTTACTTTCTTGAATTTTAACAACACTTACTGCAACTTTTTTTGGTACTTCAGAGGTTTTTACACTTTTAATCGACACGACACTATTTCCGTTGCAGAAGACGAGCGAAGCAGGCAAACTTATACCGCATACCTGCGCTGCTCAAGCAAATTTTCGAAATTGCAACAGCAACGGTAAGTTACGGATGGGATTCGTTCCGAAATAGTTCCATAAAGTACGAACTTTAGAACAATCACAAAAACTCATGCAGCTTCGCACACTTGCACGTTCAGTTTCACCAATGTTTTACCCGTCACGAGAATGGCGGGAAGGGTCTGAGCAGAAGATCCTATCGTTCCAATTATCCTGGAGCCGGAAGAGTGTATGTTTTCGATGTTCTTCAGTAAAAATGCAACCTGTTCAATAAAAAACACTCGGACAGCGAGCAGCGCGGCCTTCCCGTTCGAAATTGTAGGGCATCTGAAGCGAGCTTTACACGTCTGTATAACGACCTGAGAACCAGGTGGGACAGCTGTCAAAGCCCCGTTGACAGTAGAGCTCAAGGTCTGACAGAGAGGAGGTCGATGCATCCCATGTATTTTGACAGCTCATCTGGGGAGTTTCGTTTTGGACCAAACTGTCAGATTTGTTTACGTTTTGCTCTGATGTAATGGTTGTTTTGATTTGCTCTACCATATCGCAACTGCTGGTGAATGAGGAAGTAGAAAGTAGTTCGTAACAGTGCTTAAATAAAAATCAAGGGTTAAACAAAGGTATACAAACCAAGGATGGTATATAATGAGGTCTCGTAATAAGCCCGTTTTGACAACCATAACAAAGAATAATAAATAATAAGATTGGTCCAAATGACGTTTTCCTATCCATGCAACTGACTTCGGATACAATAGGAAAAATGGTTAGGAAAACGTCAAACCAAATTCAAAATGCCGGAATCAACATTGCCTAATACGACACCTCATATTAATCCACCTTGGTACCGCGCTTCTGTTCTGTACGTAGTGAGAAGCAGGCGAGAAACCTCGTCGTTTGACGATAGGTCTTCTCGCATCATCGTTCTCAGGTCGTTATTCGGACGTGTAAAAGCCGCTTGACACCCGGCCGCCTATCTGTCAAACGATGTTTTGTTTGCTGTTCGAATTTCGAAATTTCGTTGTTCAAACGATCGGTTATGAATAAATGATATGCGAAAGTTTAGCCTACTTTTTACATGAAGAAACACTTGTGAAGTGTGGTGTGAGAGAAACAATGACATATTAAATTAATCAATTGGCTAAGGAACGCGTGAAACTAGACAACGTATTATTTGGCTTTGGCTGACGGACCCATGAAAATTTAACTAGTGTTCTTTGCAGACAGTGCAGGTTGTTAATGTTCCAATTACTGTTTCGATTTCTGCTTCGATACGGTTATTTGCGTAAAACTTAGTCCGTAGAATCTTGAATGGACAGTGTTGAGTTTAACGGTAGGCGACCCGAGGTCGGCAGGACGAGGACGGGGTGGATCCTAGGCCCAACTACTCCTGCATGTTTCTGTTCTCCACTATCCAACGGGCCTGCTGTTAAAATGTGCACTTTTTCAGGTAGCTCCTCGGAAGTGGTTCGTAAGGTTCTCCACACGGAGCGAGGTATTATAAGGAATCGGTTTTGACTGCAATTTTTGATACGGTACAGTTCCTCCTGCTTCTACGTCTCCACCCAATCGGTTCGTCTAAACCCAATCGAACTGCTAATTGTTCATCGAGCAGTGTAACATCCGATGCATCATCGAAGGAAGCAAATGTGTTTACACTTCCTGCGGGGCCTCGTAGTACCCACCACTGGTGCAATCCGGAATAATGTTACTATTCGCGGACGACGAAATTACGTAATGTATACCATTGCTTGGGCCTACGGCTTCTCGTTCATCATATAGTAACGGATGATATGTTAGGGAGCATCCCCGGCTTTCCTGAGCCTAATCACGCCTCGCACCGATACACTCAGATCATGAAAACGGCGGCATCTTGATAAGCTGTCTAATGGTTGTCGTCTTCTTCAGAACCAGTAGACTGTATGACTCTATCTGCTGTTTCTGCTTTGTCGCGTAGCCACACTGAAAGAGTTCTTAAGTCTGCTACCAGTCCCATCTC
>KZ072980.1:92320-106033 GCA_002091845.1 Anopheles cracens | reverse complement strand
TATACCCCCGTGCGGAACGTGATGTCTTTTGCGGGTTGCAATTTGTCAAACTACTCACGTACACGCTGACGCTAACTTTCAAATAACGAACGCACACATTGAACCAACAAAAAAACACCTTCGCGTAAATACAAATCGGTTGGTAAATATTTGCAAAACCAACACCTTCGACGCTACCGTACCACCCCGTGGTCATGTTCCTGGAACCGTCCGCTTCCTGGTTGCTTCTCGGAAAATCATCGAACACGCTCTGTCGCCGTTGGTTCAACCTTAACGCATTCCGATGGTACGCTGAACAACGCACAACGACACTCACATACACACGCCCACACCCATGTCACTAACCATCCGTGGCCGCCGTGGGGACGTGGACAACAATCGAAATGGACGTGCAAAAATTACACACGCCCACACCCATGTCACTAACCATCCGTGGCCGCCGTGGGGACGTGGACAACAATCGAAATGGACGTGCAAAAATACAACCCCGGCAAACATCAACAACATCAATGGCGACGTCGCAAAAATAACACCACCAACACTCACCTTCGCACTAACCACTAACCCTCACTAACGGTCAATCTCTGGTGTCACTGGTGTTGGGCTGGCATCCGCGTGCAGAGCGCTATCGGCACAAAGATCTGCTGGACATTAAGATTCTGCGAGGTAATTCTTCGGCTTGCGCCGTGCCTTTCCTGGCTTGCACGATACGGCATGATACGCTTGAGTTATTTTCATTTATTCTACACCTAATTTGAGTGCGTCCAACGCGCTTGTTATGCACTCCACGACGCTTATTTGATTAACTTAGAATGGGCATCGGTGATAGGCGGACGTCGCAGCAGCGTTGCAAGCCGCACACTCAGAAGTATATGGTCTATTAAAGGAAATCTGAATCTTAACATTTCTATTATGTAAATTAGCCCGTCATCTAAATGCGTAAATATTAAGTACTCAGCTATTGCTTTTGAGCTTGAGGTTAGCAAAGATGATGCCTATTATGTTCCTAGTATAGGTGCTATTTGGTATTGGTATCTTTGTTATTTAGTATTAGTCTACTTTTTAACATCTTCTAAAGATCTTTAAATATAGTACGTGAAGAATACTCATTCAATTGCTTTTGTTAATTCACTTTATTTTTACGCAACAAAATACGCACACTTCTCCAATTCCAATTAGCATGACAAGTTCTCCTCATTACGTGGCATGCTTTTCCATTAAAAACTTGTATTGAAATCTCGTTTTTGTTATCGTTCTCTTCGCACGTGCTCAGAGCCCAACACGCCCGGAAAGTTCATCGTGTGGTTCCGCAATGAAACCACCCTGCTGGTGCTGTGGCAGCCACCGTATCCGGCCGGAATCTACACCCATTACAAGGTATCGATCGAACCACCGGATGCGCTCGGCAGCGTGCTGTACGTACAGAAAGAAGGCGAACCTCCGGGCCCGGCGCAGGCTGCCTTCAAAGGACTGGTTCCCGGCAGAGCCTACAACATCTCCGTGCAGACCATGTCCGAGGACGAGATATCGCTGCCCACCACGGCCCAGTATCGGACGGTCCCGCTACGGCCGATGAACGTGACGTTCGATAAAAAATCCATCAGTGAGAACTCGTTCAAAGTGATGTGGGAGGCACCGAAAGGGACGAGCGAGTTTGACAAATATCAGGTCTCACTTTCGACCTCCCGGCGCCAGCAGGCCGTGCTGCGGAACGACAATGAGAACATGGCTTGGCTGGAGTTCAAGGACAACCTGGACCCGGGAAAAACGTACCAGGTGGTGGTGAAGACTGTCTCGGGGAAGGTAACGTCCTGGCCGGCCAGCGGTGACGTTACGCTGAAGCCGCTCCCCGTCAAGCAGCTGCTCTCGGCGACCGACGGCAAGACCGGCATCATCACCATCTCCTGGAAGCCGGATGAGCTGAGCACGCAGGACGAGTACCGCATCAGCTACCACGAGCTGGAAACGAACAACGGTGACTCGAGCACCATGAGCACCAATCAGACCTCGTTTGCACTGGAATCGCTGCTTCCGGGGCGGAATTACTCCGTCACCGTGCAGGCCCTGTCGCGCAAGATGGAATCGAACGAAACGGTGATCTTCGTCGTGACGCGACCCTCGTCGCCGATCATCGAGGATCTGAAGTCGATTCGCGAGGGGCTTAACATTAGCTGGAAGAGTGACGTGAACTCGAAGCAGGACAAGTACGAGGTGACGTACACGCGCAACGACACCAACGACGGTAAGACGGTGCTGACCACGGAGAGCCGGCTGGTGTTTACGAATCTCTACCCCGGTGCTGGCTATGAGGTTAAGGTGTTCGCTGTGAGCCACGGGTTGCGCAGCGAGCCACATTCCTACTTCCAGGCTGTGTGTAAGTATATGGTTTTTTTTCTTTAAAAAATATGGAAAACAGTAGAATTTGCATCAAGTATCATACAACAAGAAGAATCTATAGCACCAGTACTGTCTCCCGCTAGAACCAAAATTCTTATCTTGAACGAAGTGTTTACCTTTTTGCTATCATTTTTAAAAAATCTTATGATTCATATGTTTCAATTGTGATCACATCTTGTCCATGGGACGAGTAAATATGTAAAATATGACAACGGTGTTTTTCATAAAACTTCCAATGACTATTCCATTGCATCACTCTTAGATCCCAACCCACCGCGAAACATGACGATAGAGAAGGTGACAAGTAATTCGGTGCTGGTGCACTGGAAACCACCGGAGCGTTCGGAATTCACCGAGTACTCGATCCGCTACCGCACGGAGAGTGAAAAGCAATGGATTCGTCTGCCATCGGTGAAGGCTACCGAAGCAGACGTTACCGATATGACGCCGGGTGAGAAGTACACCATCCAGGTGAACACCGTCAGCTACGGCGTGGAAAGTCCCAACCCACAACAGGTTAATCAAACGGTGCGACCGAATCCAGTCTCAAACATTGCGCCGCTGGTGGACTCGAACAACATCACGCTGGAGTTCCCCCGTCCTGAAGGCCGCGTTGAGACGTACATCATACACTGGTGGCCAACGGAACAGCCGGATCAAGTTTCTATGAAGAATTTCACTGAGGCCAATACGAGTAAGTGATGGAACATGATGAATGAGGATCTTTGTGCTCTTTATGTTATTGTACTGTTTTCTATTTTAGTCCTACCATACCCGGGCAGCTTAAGCGATGATGAGAAAACGGTTGAAGAACCTCCGCTAGTGCGTCTGCTTATTGGAGATCTAATGTCCGGTGTGATGTACAACTTCAAAATTCAAACCATTTCGTACGGGTTAACGAGCGATCTAACCAAGCTGCAAACGCGCACCATGCCGCTGATTCAGTCCGAGGTGGTGATCGTTAACAACATGCACACGCGTGATACGGTCACGCTCAGTTATACTCCGACGCCGCAGCAGTCATCCAAATTCGATATGTATCGCTTTTCGCTGGGCGATCCGAGCATTCAGGATAAGGAGAAACTGGCGAACGACACCGACAGGAAGGTAACGTTCACTGGACTGACACCTGGTCGGCTGTACAACATCACCGTCTGGACCGTGAGTGGCAAGGTATCGAGCCAACCGATTCAGCGCCAGGATCGTATGTTCCCAGACCCGATAACGATGCTCGAAGCGACCGGCATCAATGATACCTGGATCGCACTCAAATGGGACATTCCCAAGGGAGAGTACACAGCGTTCGAGGTGCAATATCTGATGAACGATTCACACTACGTGCAGAACAATACCGTCAACAATCATATCACCATTACGGATCTGAAACCACATCGCAACTACACCATCACGGTGGTGGTGCGATCGGGCACGGAATCGAGCGTGCTGCGTGTCAGTCTTCCCATTTCCGCGAACTTCCAAACGAAGGAAGCCCTTCCAGGACGGATGGATAAATTCGCACCGATCGACATTCAACCGAGCGAAATCACCTTTGAATGGTCGCTCCCACCGAACGAGCAGAACGGCATCATCCGGCAGTTCACGATCACGTACGGATTGGACGGATCAAACCACCGAACAACGGACCAACGACAATATGTCGCTACCCGACAGTACCATCGAAACAAGCCGTCCGGTGTTGGTAAAGAACTTTGCCGAACACTACCGCATGATGTCGGCTGATTCCGACTTTAGGTAAGAAGAAAGAAGCCTCCGGTAAACAGTTGGATGTTACTTAATCCATTATCACTATATCCCTACAGATTTAGTGAAGAGTTCGAAGAACTGAAACATGTCGGCCGCGACCAACCATGCACATTCGCGGATTTACCGTGCAATAGACCTAAGAATCGTTTTACAAACATTTTACCATATGACCATTCCCGATTTAAACTCCAACCTGTGGACGACGAGGAAGGCTCGGACTACATCAATGCGAACTATGTACCGGTACGTTTATGTCTATCACATGTCTTACCTTGTTCGAAGCAACCTAACGTAAATGCATTTACTTAAAGGGTCACAACTCACCGAGAGAATTCATTGTGACGCAAGGTCCGCTGCACTCGACGCGGGACGATTTCTGGCGCATGTGCTGGGAAAGCAATTCGCGCGCGATCGTGATGCTAACGCGCACCTTTGAGAAGGGACGCGAAAAGTGCGATCACTACTGGCCGCACGACACCGTTCCGGTGTACTATGGTGATATTAAAGTGACGCTACTTAACGACAGTCATTATCCGGACTCCTACAGATTTAGTGAAGAGTTCGAAGAACTGAAACATGTCGGCCGCGACCAACCATGCACATTCGCGGATTTACCGTGCAATAGACCTAAGAATCGTTTTACAAACATTTTACCATATGACCATTCCCGATTTAAACTCCAACCTGTGGACGACGAGGAAGGCTCGGACTACATCAATGCGAACTATGTACCGGTACGTTTATGTCTATCACATGTCTTACCTTGTTCGAAGCAACCTAACGTAAATGCATTTACTTAAAGGGTCACAACTCACCGAGAGAATTCATTGTGACGCAAGGTCCGCTGCACTCGACGCGGGACGATTTCTGGCGCATGTGCTGGGAAAGCAATTCGCGCGCGATCGTGATGCTAACGCGCACCTTTGAGAAGGGACGCGAAAAGTGCGATCACTACTGGCCGCACGACACCGTTCCGGTGTACTATGGTGATATTAAAGTGACGCTACTTAACGACAGTCATTATCCGGACTGGGTCATCACGGAGTTTATGATGACAAGGGTATGGACACCGTTTGTTTTACCATTCTGAGGGGCACCTTGCAATAAATCTACCTTGGTTTTCCTTACCTTCAGGGTGAACAGCAGCGCATCATACGCCATTTCCACTTCACGACGTGGCCCGACTTCGGTGTGCCAAATCCTCCTCAAACGCTTGCGCGGTTTGTGCGAGCCTTCCGCGAGCGCGTTGGGCCCGACCAACGACCGATCGTGGTGCATTGCAGTGCCGGTGTTGGCCGGTCCGGCACCTTTATCACGCTGGACAGAATACTGCAGCAGATACAGGTGTCCGACTACGTTGACATCTTCGGCATTGTCTGGGCAATGCGAAAAGGTAAACGAACGGCAGTTCAGTTCAGGTCTCCGAGCGTGTCAGTCTTCCCATTTCCGCGAACTTCCAAACGAAGGAAGCCCTTCCAGGACGGATGGATAAATTCGCACCGATCGACATTCAACCGAGCGAAATCACCTTTGAATGGTCGCTCCCACCGAACGAGCAGAACGGCATCATCCGGCAGTTCACGATCACGTACGGATTGGACGGATCACAGCACACCCAGGTGAAGGACTTCCGCCCGAACGAACTGCGCGGATCCATCAAGGGACTGCAGCCGGGCAAATCGTACGTATTCCGCATCCAGGCAAAGACGGCTATCGGGTACGGGCCAGAGCACATTTGGAAGCAGAAGATGCCCATCCTGGCACCACCGAAACCGGAAACTCAGGTCGTCCCGACGGAGGTGGGCAGCAGTGCCACCACGATCGAGATACGCTTCCGCAAGCATTACTTTAGCGATCAGAACGGTGTTGTAACGACGTACACGATCATCATCGCCGAGGACGATTCGAAGAACGCCTCCGGACTGGAGATGCCGAGCTGGCGGGACGTGCAATCGTACAGCGTGTGGCCACCGTACCAGGTGATCGAACCGTACTACCCGTTCAAGAACAGCTCGGTGGAGGACTTTACCATCGGCACGGAGAACTGTGACGCGAAGAAGACGGGCTACTGCAACGGGCCGTTGAAATCGGGCACCACGTACAAGGTGAAGGTGCGAGCATTTACGGCACCGGACAAGTTCACCGATACGGCCTACAGCTACCCGATCCGAACAGGTAAGTTTGTTGCAGTTGCATGGATTCATAAATGGGCTCTGGTGGTGTGGAAGGACTATTGTGGAATTAATGTAATGAAACTCTTATTAAACTATCTTTTTCACCGCTATCGTTGGGAAATAAAGCAGCTCTTCTCTCGGTGGATGGTAAGACAAATCCCTCTCTGATTTGCATCTGAATGGTTCTGTTTGTTCGAGCTTGCCTATGTCTGTTAATCTGTTATCTGTGCATGAACCATATGGTCTTAATTTATTTGGTTAGATCGTATTTTATTTACTAGTTTGGAACTTTTCTTACATTAGAAGTTTTTACCACTCTTTTTGTTCAGATAAAATCACAGATTGTTATATTTCTTGATTTCTTGACTTTCTGGTGCATGTTGGTTATGAGATGCATTATTTCGTTACACGTTGTATCATACTCATACAAATAATGATAATATTTTACAGCTGTGCTTTAAAAATCATTAATATTGTTAGAAGAATTAACGGAAATCAATCAAATGAATTATTGAAATCAAATTGGCTTATAAACCTCGTATTGCATATTGAACATCAAACCGAATGGAATGAAATATCTGATGAACGATTCACACTACGTGCAGAACAATACCGTCAACAATCATATCACCATTACGGATCTGAAACCACATCGCAACTACACCATCACGGTGGTGGTGCGATCGGGCACGGAATCGAGCGTGCTGCGTGTCAGTCTTCCCATTTCCGCGAACTTCCAAACGAAGGAAGCCCTTCCAGGACGGATGGATAAATTCGCACCGATCGACATTCAACCGAGCGAAATCACCTTTGAATGGTCGCTCCCACCGAACGAGCAGAACGGCATCATCCGGCAGTTCACGATCACGTACGGATTGGACGGATCGCAGCACACCCAGGTGAAGGACTTCCGCCCGAACGAACTGCGCGGATCCATCAAGGGACTGCAGCCGGGCAAATCGTACGTGTTCCGCATCCAGGCAAAGACGGCTATCGGGTACGGGCCAGAGCACATTTGGAAGCAGAAGATGCCCATCCTGGCACCACCGAAACCGGAAACTCAGGTCGTCCCGACGGAGGTGGGCAGCAGTGCCACCACGATCGAGATACGCTTCCGCAAGCATTACTTTAGCGATCAGAACGGTGTCGTAACAACGTACACGATCATCATCGCCGAGGACGATTCGAAGAACGCCTCCGGGCTGGAGATGCCGAGCTGGCGGGACGTGCAATCGTACAGCGTGTGGCCACCGTACCAGGTGATCGAGCCGTACTACCCGTTCAAAAACAGCTCGGTGGAGGACTTTACCATCGGCACGGAGAACTGTGACGCGAAGAAGACGGGCTACTGCAACGGGCCGTTGAAATCGGGCACCACGTACAAGGTGAAGGTGCGAGCGTTTACGGCACCGGACAAGTTCACCGATACGGCCTACAGCTACCCGATCCGAACAGGTATGTTAGTTGCAGTTGCATGGATTCATAAATGGGCTCTGGTGGTGTGGAAGTGTGTGGACTATTGTGGAATTAATGTAATGAAACTCTTATTAAACTATCTTTTTCACCGCTATCGTTGGGAAATAAAGCAGCTCTTCTCTCGGTGGATGGTAAGACAAATCCCTCTCTGATTTGCATCTGAATGGTTCTGTTTGTTCGAGCTTGCTTATGTCTGTTAATCTGTTATATGTGCATGAACCATATGGTCTTAATTTATTTGGTTAGATCATATTTTATTCACTAGTTTGGAACTTTTCTTACATTAGAAGCTTTTACCACTCTTTTTGTTCGGATAAAATCACAGATTGTTATATTTCTTGACTTTCTGATGCATGTTGGTTATGAGATGCAATATTTCGTTACACATCGTACTCATACAAATAATGATAATATTTTACAGCTGTGCTTTAAAAATCATAAATATTGTTAGAAGAATTAACGGAAATTAATCAAATGAATTATTGAAATCAAATTGGCTTATAAACCTCGTATTGCATATTGAACATCAAACCGAATGGAATGAAATATGTATTTTTTTACTTTGTTTCGACTCATTATGTGTAAACATATTTGTTAAATAACGTTTAATCATATAAATTTCTATAAATTTTAAATAAATTCCTTACTTCTTCTAAGTACGTTTAATTGATTAATTAATTACCATTTTTACTCAGCTTTACTGTTTTTAAATTGCATGGCTATTTGCATTGTATGTTAATTGCAGAACTATATTTTCTGTTCTGTTTTTAGTCAATGTTGTCCGCATGGATAAACACGTTTGATGCGTAACAACTTAAACGTTCTCTTACCTTTCATCTTTACAATCAGCTCAAGACAACACGTCGCTCATCGTTTCCATCACTGTGCCATTGTTGATCATTGCAATGCTGGTCGGAGTCGTACTGTTCCTTCGCCGGCGACGCCACACGGGACGCAAAACCACCGAACAACGGACCAACGACAATATGTCGCTACCCGACAGTACCATCGAAACAAGCCGTCCGGTGTTGGTAAAGAATTTTGCCGAACACTACCGCATGATGTCGGCTGATTCCGACTTTAGGTAAGAAGACAGAACCCTCCGGTAAACAGTTGGATGTTATTTAATCCATAATCCCTATATCCCTACAGATTTAGTGAAGAGTTCGAAGAACTGAAACATGTCGGCCGCGACCAACCATGCACTTTCGCGGATCTACCGTGCAATAGACCTAAGAATCGTTTTACAAACATTTTACCATATGACCATTCCCGATTTAAACTTCAACCCGTGGACGACGAGGAAGGCTCGGACTACATCAATGCGAACTATGTACCGGTACGTTTATGTCTATCACATGTCTTACCTTGTTCGAAGCAACCTAACGTAAATGCATTTACTTAAAGGGTCACAACTCACCGAGAGAATTCATTGTGACGCAAGGTCCGCTGCACTCGACGCGGGACGATTTCTGGCGCATGTGCTGGGAAAGCAATTCGCGCGCGATCGTGATGCTAACGCGCACCTTTGAGAAGGGACGCGAAAAGTGCGATCACTACTGGCCGCACGACACCGTTCCGGTGTACTATGGTGATATTAAAGTGACGCTACTTAACGACAGTCATTATCCGGACTGGGTCATCACGGAGTTTATGATGACAAGGGTATGGACACCGTTTGTTTTACCATTCTGAGGTGCACCTTGCAATAAATCTACCTTGGTTTTCCTTACCTTCAGGGTGAACAGCAGCGAATCATACGCCATTTCCACTTCACGACGTGGCCCGACTTCGGTGTGCCAAATCCTCCCCAAACGCTTGCGCGGTTTGTGCGAGCCTTCCGCGAGCGCGTTGGGCCCGACCAACGACCGATCGTGGTGCATTGCAGTGCCCGGCTACGAGAAGCCTACCGACCTCCAGTCTTCAGCCGGCGCGCATCTTATCCTTGAGGAATGAATGAATGAGAGAGAGAGAGAGAGAGAGATAGAGAAATGAATCTTTTTGATGTTGTTTTTGTTGAAACGATGGTTATATTACGATAAATGATTACGTTTTTGCAGGCTGCTGTAACCCAAATGACTCGACAGTGGTTTGCACGCCTCGCAAATTATACTCGCGCAGAGAACTAGGCTTCGCCTCATACGTATATGGCTCAGCCAAATGCACTGTTAATATCGCCGCCTTGCTAGGGAGATCACATAATCTTTTGGCGCCCAGTTTCATGTACTTACTTCCAATCACATATTCTCACCGGAATATTCAATCGATCCACTTCATCTGCTAGTGCCGCATTTGTGTCGGCTAGTGTTTTATTGACGATAATAATTCTCCTTTGGCCAATAGTTACTAAAAACGATATAAGATTGCCAACTCTTGCTTCCCGGATGGTTTGGTTTAGTAGATTTTCATCGGTTGTTTTTCTTTTTCGTTTGTTCGACACACTCACACACTAACTCGTTAACCTGTACCACTAACTCGAGTAATGCGCTTGCACGAATGTTCTTTCTTATTGCCAGTTTAACATGAATGAATAACATTGATAACTTGAGATAACATTCGTATATGTTTTGTTTAATATAACAACTAACTCAACGATAAATTATGGGTGCGTTAGTATACATGTTTTAGCAACGTTCTAAAAGATATGTAGAAATTTTTGAAAATAATCAATGATTGAATGAAATTGTTCCATGTTTAAGGAAGCTAATATAATCTCATGCACATTTGAAGGAAACAAATTGAAATGCATACCAAGAATTCTCGTAATTGGTTGATTATTTGTTTAAAACCTTAAAAACATTTAACTAATTGTCTGTGTTATAATGGTCTTCAAAAGTTCTGCTTGATCATTTACACGATGCATTATGGCATGAAATCAGAGGAAAAAACTGAATGATACAAATAACCTATTATTGGAAAGCTGATAACGCAAGCTGTGTGTATTTGGTTTCTTGTGTTTGTGTACTTTATTCAATTTCTGTCATGGTCAACATCATCATTACTACCATTCCAGTCCATAACTGTACTTGCCGGTAGTTAGTATCTGAATGATTTGAAATGCTTTTTCTATTATTTCTATTTTCATTTTCCGTCTTTGAACCGACCGACTCTATCGAATCGTCCCGTTTCGATGTTACGTAAATTGCAAAACAAACCAACCAGATGAAAGCATACTAAACCAAACGATTTACGGTCACCTAAGCGATTCGCAAGTCCGGTTAACCTGCGTTTGAGACGGCTACGAGAAGCCTACCGACCTCCAGTCTTCAGCCGGCGCGCATCTTATCCTTGAGGAATGAATGAATGAGAGAGAGAGATAGAGAAATGAATCTTTTTGATGTTGTTTTTGTTGAAACGATGGTTATATTACGATAAATGATTACGTTCCTTTACCCTGGGCGCTGTCGCCGCCTGCGGTGTGCCATGAAATAAAACTCGAGCTGTGCTAGGATACGTTGTTTTTGCTACTGATATTTTCTCTTTCTCTATCCTTTCTCCTCACCTTCGAATACTGTATAAAATGGGATTGTTGTATAAAACAAATCGTTAAAACAAATCGTCGCAAACTGTGCCGCACCTGTAATCTACGTGCGATGTCTCGTGTACTTCACATTCACCGTGACCTTTCTTTCTCTCTCTATCTAATGTCGGGCTTTATACTGGTGTACTGGTGGCTTGGATTGGATGTAATAACCGTGAAACTCACTCTCTTACCCGAAAACACACACACACACATACACATCTTATTGCACTTGATGGTCGTATCGCCGAATCGCCACGCCCGTTGCGACAACGAAACGCTCGCGTGCACAGAACCTCGGGATGACGATCAGGAGCAGTCCGAGGAGCAGCTGCTGATAGAGAATCGCTCCGATGACGATCTGGACGATATAGCTGTCCGGGAGCAGCAAGAGCATCAGGAGAACGGTACGGCCACCGTCGTCGAGAATCCTGAGCTCGATCGTCGAAGAAGTGGCGGACAGGTGGAGGTGGATGGGATGTTGCATCAGCGCAACTATGCCGCGGGAGACACGACCGAAGAGGAGCTGCTAGATGAGGAGGAGGAAGAGGTTGAGGTGACGGTCGATGAGATCATATTCTAACTATCTCAATTATCTCAGCTACTATTATATTCAGGCATGGAAATTCAGATATAACAAACTTCTTCATTTCCATGAGTGTGATCCTGAAAAAAACACTGTAACTACCGCTGAAGGTTTTGAGTCTTTCGAGAAGATCCTTTCTTATGAAACACCAGTAGAGAATCAAACGAAACCGAATCATGAATTGATGTTTCATGTAGACAATGAATCGAAAGTTTCAGCAATCACTAAGCGTTAATAATAATCATAAAAAAAACAAAATTTATGAAAGAGTAAAGAGTTGTAATTCTCATGAAATGCCTAAATGTGAGATGAATCACGATTTTTTAATATTAATCTTACTATGAAGATTAGTCGATTCAATTCAACCATAACAAATTCATGAATCAGATGAGGTCAAATTTAGATTCATTCATTCATACTCAACTGTTTCTAATATTTTTGAAAAATTTGCCTAATTAAATAGTTCTATTGATAGGTGCGAGATGAAAAAAGAGACTTATTTGAACATAAAATAAAACAGTTTGCGTGCAATTCGTGAAATGAGCTATAAATCCTTTCTAATATGAATTGGTTGTTAAAATATTGATCTAGAGTTAAATATTTCGTTGGAAGTTAGTTTAAACCAGCCTAAATCTTCAAGCGCGTTCGTCTTTCGGATTGTATACGAAGAATCGATCCCGAAGCCGGATGAAATCTACAAGCTAAATCATCTTTTTCACATCTTTTTTTGTTTATAATATACTTAATATAATTGAACGGCTTTGTTATTGTACAAATTGGCCTTTGTTGCCTACATGGCATAGATGCAACAAACAACAAACACGACTAAGAGGCAACTCAAATTTGCCTCCATTTCCAAAGAGAATCAGCATGAAATTGTGTTTTCCAAGGATCGTTCCGTTTGTTTGTTGTTTATTTTTTCCACTTCTTCTGTTTCCGTATTTCAATCCGTTTTCGTTGTGAATGCCGATGCCGAACTGCATGCCACGTTCGTGTGTGTATTGTTTTGTGTGTCTGTTTCGTCCTTCTTTTTATTAGCATACGAAATTTCGCTACCCAACACAAGCTAATTGATTTCTTTTTCTTCCCTCCGCAAACGACGAAATTCTGGAATTCGCCCTACCCCCCCCCCACCTGGATGCATCTGCACAGACGATGAAGGAATCGCGGAGTCCGGAATGTAAACCGGATGCCGTCCGGAAGCCAACTTCAGCAGCATGCAGAAACCAGTTCGCCATGTGTATTTCCTCGACCCCCAACGCGTAGGGCAAAGGGCCACCGGAGCGTTTTGTGCGTACCAAGCAATGTAATTACTACTTAATCCTTCACCTATGCCCACTCTCCCTCCCATCCCCGCCACCGCGCCCTCCGGTAGCTCTTGGACTGTTAGCGTTGCGCGATAGCTTAAATCCTAGTATAGTTTTCGGTGTATGTGGCAGCTATCGGAAATCTCTATCACTTATAGTCAACTCGGTTGGAGACGTGTAAAGAAAAGCGGTAAGGTTCTCTCTCTCTCTCTCTCGTTCTTGTTTTTCTCTGCATATCCTTGCCCGTCACGTTGTCCTTCACAACAACCAATCATCAACTAATCGTCTGCACCGTCGCATCAACCATCAAACCTCCTCTATTTCCGGGAAAATCGCTTTTCCAACACCGTTTGTGGCCCATGTCGTCGCGCGGCCCGTTTAGGTTTGGCCTCACTGCTTAACCCGGCGACGTTTCACCGGGCGACGACAGCGGCTGCCAGCAAAATTAGCCGCTCCATGGCACGGGCGGCCGCGTCCGGACAGACGGCA
>KZ072980.1:63932-77365 GCA_002091845.1 Anopheles cracens | reverse complement strand
AGCTGTATTTAAAACTGAGAGAAATGGGTTGGTAGTACTTCATGTTTCTTTCACTATGCTTCCATGCTTATATCTATTAATCATGTTCCGAGTGTTTAGTGTTGTTTGGTTCATTTAGTTGTTTGGTGCTTTTCGGTGGAGCTTCCCCTATCACAATGATAACGATTCTTTTATCCGTTTTGCTCAGCGCAACTATGCCGCGGGAGACACGACCGAAGAGGAGCTGCTAGATGAGGAGGAGGAAGAGGTTGAGGTGACGGTCGATGGGTTAATGATTGTTTCGAAAATACAGCCCCATTCGGCGTCCACGACACTGCCGCTGGGTGATGGACAGCAGCTGCAGCACTCAATCAACTCGGTTAGCAATAACGAGCGTGATCTACCTTCGTCCGGGCTGGACGAGCGTTCCATCGGTAGCAGCGGAACGAACAGCAACAACAGTGCCAACAGTGGCTACGAGTCTAGCCCCCACAAACGCCGCTCGATGACGGTCATGAGCCAGGAGCAGCGGACGCACGATCGACGATCACTGAGCTTCTCCACCACCGGTGGGGGCGCAGAGACCGGCAGCAAAGTGGACCCATCGAACGGTGCTCCCGATCAGCATCAGTTGTCACAGCATATGCACCAAGCGACCCAGCTGCAACAGGGAGGCCTTCCAGCAGCCCAGCAGCACCATTCCCACCAGCCCGCTGGCGGTGGTGTCGGTGGTGGCGGTGGGAAGCTGTGGAAGGAAGAAAGATGACAATTAGAGAACGATAGCGACAATCGAAGCAGCGGCCGGAGCAGCATCGTGATCGCTATCAACGACAACGACAGCCATGTAAATAGCAACGCCTCGAACGTCGTCATCCTGCGCGCGGACGGGGACGAGGACGATCGCACGATGGCAACGGCGAAGGACGACGAGACGGAAATCGACGACGGGATCGACGGGTCGGACGAGGGTGACGACGATCTGAATGGTTGTGGCTCGGAGGAAGGCACCACCCGAGCCGGCGTGCGGAAGGACGGCGTCGGCAGCCTCGAGGTGGACGACGAGGACGACGATTTTTGTTTGTTTACCGGTGTGCTGTCTACACCTTTTCGCACCCGATTTCGTGTGTTGTGTTTCAATAAAAACCGCCAATTACTATACAATTACAACGTTTAGCACACTAGCACCGGTTGAAGGGGTCTATGGCCACCTTTTTGTCATACGCAATATGAACGAAGCATTCTACCACCTTCCTCGATACGCGACATTGAGATTGCTGTTCCGTCGGTTGTCGCTCGCCTTACCGCTTTTCTTTACACGTCTCCAACCGAGTTGACTATAAGTGATAGAGATTTCCGATAGCTGCCACATACACCGAAGACTATACTAGGATTTAAGCAATCGCGCAACGCTAACAGTCCATGGCTACCGGAGGGCGCGGTGGCGGGGATGGGAGGGAGAGTGGGCATAGGTGAAGGATTAAGTAGTAATTACATTGCTTGGTACGCACAAAACGCTCCGGTGGCCCTTTGCCCTACGCGTTGGGGGTCGAGGAAATACACATGGCGAACTGGTTTCTGCATGCTGCTGAAGTTGGCTTCCGGACGGCATCCGGTTTACATTCCGGACTCCGCGATTCCTTCATCGTCTGTGCAGATGCATCCAGGTGGGGGGGCGAGTTCCAGAATTTCGTCATTTGCGGAGGGAAGAAAAAGAAATCGATTAGCTTGTGTTGGGTAGCGAAATTTCGTATGCTAATAAAAAGAAGGACGAAACAGACACACAAAACAATACACACACGAACGTGGCATGCAGTTCGGCATCGGCATTCACAACGAAAACGGATTGAAATACGGAAACAGAAGAAGTGGAAAAAATAAACAACAAACAAACGGAACGATCCTTGGAAAACACAATTTCATGCTGATTCTCTTTGAAAAAGGAGGCAAATTTGAGTTGCCTCTTAGTCGTGTTTGTTGTTTGTTGCATCTAGGCCATGTAGGCAACAAAGGCCAATTTGTACAATAACAAAGCCGTTCAATTATATTAAGTATATTATAAACAAAAAAAAGATGTGAAAAAGATGATTTAGCTTGTAGATTTCATCCGGTTTCGGGATCGATTCTTCGTATACAATCCGAAAGACGAACGCGCTTGAAGATTTAGGCTGGTTTAAACTAACTTCCAACGAAATATTTAACTCTAGATCAATATTTTAACAACCAATTCATATTAGAAAGGATTTATAGCTCATTTCACGAATTGCACGCAAACTGTTTTATTTTATGTTCAAATAAGTCTCTTTTTTCATCTCGCACCTATCAATAGAACTATTTAATTAGGCAAATTTTTCAAAAATATTAGAAACAGTTGAGTATGAATGAATGAATCTAAATTTGACCTCATCTGATTCATGAATTTGTTATGGTTGAATTGAATCGACTAATCTTCATAGTAAGATTAATATTAAAAAATCGTGATTCATCTCACATTTAGGCATTTTATGAGAATTACAACTCTTTACTCTTTCATAAATTTTGTTTGCGCGCAGGATGACGACGTTCGAGGCGTTGCTATTTACATGGCTGTCGTTGTCGTTGATAGCGATCACGATGCTGCTCCGGCCGCTGCTTCGATTGTCGCTATCGTTCTCTAATTGTCATCTTTCTTCCTTCCACAGCTTCCCACCGCCACCACCGACACCACCGCCAGCGGGCTGGTGGGAATGGTGCTGCTGGGCTGCTGGAAGGCCTCCCTGTTGCAGCTGGGTCGCTTGGTGCATATGCTGTGACAACTGATGCTGATCGGGAGCACCGTTCGATGGGTCCACTTTGCTGCCGGTCTCTGCGCCCCCACCGGTGGTGGAGAAGCTCAGTGATCGTCGATCGTGCGTCCGCTGCTCCTGGCTCATGACCGTCATCGAGCGGCGTTTGTGGGGGCTAGACTCGTAGCCACTGTTGGCACTGTTGTTGCTGTTCGTTCCGCTGCTACCGATGGAACGCTCGTCCAGCCCGGACGAAGGTAGATCACGCTCGTTATTGCTAACCGAGTTGATTGAGTGCTGCAGCTGCTGTCCATCACCCAGCGGCAGTGTCGTGGACGCCGAATGGGGCTGTATTTTCGAAACAATCATTAACCCATCGACCGTCACCTCAACCTCTTCCTCCTCCTCATCTAGCAGCTCCTCTTCGGTCGTGTCTCCCGCGGCATAGTTGCGCTGCTGCAACATCCCATCCACCTCCACCTGTTCGCCACTTCTTCGACGATCGAGCTCAGGATTCTCGACGACGGTGGCCGTACCGTTCTCCTGATGCTGCTGCTGCTCCCGGGCAGCTATATAGTCCAGATCGTCATCGGAGCGATTCTCTATCAGCAGCTGCTCCTCGGACTGCTCCTGATCGTCATCCCGAGGTTCTGTGCACGCGAGCGTTTCGTTGTCGCAACGGGCGTGGCGATTCGGCGATACGACCATCACGTGCAATAAGGTGTGTATGTGTGTGTGTGTGTGTGTTTTCGGGTAAGAGAGTGAGTTTCACGGTTATTACATCCAATCCAAGCCACCAGTACACCAGTATAAAGCCCGACATTAGATAGAGAGAGAAAGAAAGGTCACGGTGAATGTGAAGTACACGAGACATCGCACGTAGATTACAGGTGCGGCACAGTTTGCGACGATTTGTTTTAACGATTTGTTTTATACAACAATCCCATTTTATACAGTATTCGAAGGTGAGGAGAAAGGATAGAGAAAGAGAAAATATCAGTAGCAAAACCAACGTATCCTAGCACAGCTCGAGTTTTATTGTATGGCACACCGCAGGCGGCGACAGCGCCCAGGGTAAAGGAACGTAATCATTTATCGTAATATAACCATCGTTTCAACAAAAACAACATCAAAAAGATTCATTTCTCTATCTCTCTCTCTCATTCATTCATTCCTCAAGGATAAGATGCGCGCCGGCTGAAGACTGGAGGTCGGTAGGCTTCTCGTAGCCGTCTCAAACGCAGGTTAACCGGACTTGCGAATCGCTTAGGTGACCGTAAATCGTTTGGTTTAGTATGCTTTCATCTGGTTGGTTTGTTTTGCAATTTACGTAACATCGAAACGGGACGATTCGATAGAGTCGGTCGGTTCAAAGACGGAAAATGAAAATAGAAATAATAGAAAAAGCATTTCAAATCATTCAGATACTAACTACCGGCAAGTACAGTTATGGACTGGAATGGTAGTAATGATGATGTTGACCATGACAGAAATTGAATAAAGTACACAAACACAAGAAACCAAATACACACAGCTTGCGTTATCAGCTTTCCAATAATAGGTTATTTGTATCATTCAGTTTTTTCCTCTGATTTCATGCCATAATGCATCGTGTAAATGATCAAGCAGAACTTTTGAAGACCATTATAACACAGACAATTAGTTAAATGTTTTTAAGGTTTTAAACAAATAATCAACCAATTACGAGAATTCTTGGTATGCATTTCAATTTGTTTCCTTCAAATGTGCATGAGATTATATTAGCTTCCTTAAACATGGAACAATTTCATTCAATCATTCATTATTTTCCAAAATTTCTACATATCTTTTAGAACGTTGCTAAAACATGTATACTAACGCACCCATAATTTATCGTTGAGTTAGTTGTTATATTAAACAAAACATATACGAATGTTATCTCAAGTTATCAATGTTATTCATTCATGTTAAACTGGCAATAAGAAAGAGCGTTCGTGCAAGCGCATTACTCGAGTTAGTGGTACAGGTTAACGAGTTAGTGTGTGAGTGTGTCGAACAAACGAAAAAGAAAAACAACCGATGAAAATCTACTAAACCAAACCATCCGGGAAGCAAGAGTTGGCAATCTTATATCGTTTTTAGTAACTATTGGCCAAAGGAGAATTATTATCGTCAATAAAACACTAGCCGACACAAATGCGGCACTAGCAGATGAAGTGGATCGATTGAATATTCCGGTGAGAATATGTGATTGGAAGTAAGTACATGAAACTGGGCGCCAAAAGATTATGTGATCTCCCTAGCAAGGCGGCGATATTAACAGTGCATTTGGCTGAGCCATATACGTATGAGGCGAAGCCTAGTTCTCTGCGCGAGTATAATTTGCGAGGCGTGCAAACCACTGTCGAGTCATTTGGGTTACAGCAGCCTGCAAACGTGTTTTGCAAGCTCTGCTGCACGATATGGGAGATACCGCCGTTCGTTAGAGTGTTCAGTTGAAACTGAGTACGTACCTTCGTAGCCCTGGTTGTCGTGGATTTCACGCTCCGTACCTTCTTTACCTTCTAGCACGACCAACAGACACTGGTGGATACAGATATATTGCTGCTCCGTTTGTACCATCCAGACACGTTCTGTGTAAAATAGAAACATTCCCGTTTGAGGTTAGAAAAACTGTCCCGTCATATTCGGAGACCTGAACTGAACTGCCGTTCGTTTACCTTTTCGCATTGCCCAGACAATGCCGAAGATGTCAACGTAGTCGGACACCTGTATCTGCTGCAGTATTCTGTCCAGCGTGATAAAGGTGCCGGACCGGCCAACACCGGCACTGCAATGCACCACGATCGGTCGTTGGTCGGGCCCAACGCGCTCGCGGAAGGCTCGCACAAACCGCGCAAGCGTTTGAGGAGGATTTGGCACACCGAAGTCGGGCCACGTCGTGAAGTGGAAATGGCGTATGATGCGCTGCTGTTCACCCTGAAGGTAAGGAAAACCAAGGTAGATTTATTGCAAGGTGCCCCTCAGAATGGTAAAACAAACGGTGTCCATACCCTTGTCATCATAAACTCCGTGATGACCCAGTCCGGATAATGACTGTCGTTAAGTAGCGTCACTTTAATATCACCATAGTACACCGGAACGGTGTCGTGCGGCCAGTAGTGATCGCACTTTTCGCGTCCCTTCTCAAAGGTGCGCGTTAGCATCACGATCGCGCGCGAATTGCTTTCCCGAGTGCTGCAGCTGCTGTCCATCACCCAGCGGCAGCGTCGTGGACGCCGAGTGGGGCTGTATTTTCGAAACAATCATTAACCCATCGACCGTCACCTCAACCTCTTCCTCCTCCTCATCTAGCAGCTCCTCTTCGGTCGTGTCTCCCGCGGCATAGTTGCGCTGATGCAACATCCCATCCACCTCCACCTGTCCGCCACTTCTTCGACGATCGAGCTCAGGATTCTCGACGACGGTGGCCGTACCGTTCTCCTGATGCTCTTGCTGCTCCCGGACAGCTATATCGTCCAGATCGTCATCGGAGCGATTCTCTATCAGCAGCTGCTCCTCGGACTGCTCCTGATCGTCATCCCGAGGTTCTGTGCACGCGAGCGTTTCGTTGTCGCAACGGGCGTGGCGATTCGGCGATACGACCATCAAGTGCAATAAGATGTGTATGTGTGTGTGTGTGTTTTCGGGTAAGAGAGTGAGTTTCACGGTTATTACATCCAATCCAAGCCACCAGTACACCAGTATAAAGCCCGACATTAGATAGAGAGAGAAAGAAAGGTCACGGTGAATGTGAAGTACACGAGACATCGCACGTAGATTACAGGTGCGGCACAGTTTGCGACGATTTGTTTTAACGATTTGTTTTATACAACAATCCCATTTTATACAGTATTCGAAGGTGAGGAGAAAGGATAGAGAAAGAGAAAATATCAGTAGCAAAACCAACGTATCCTAGCACAGCTCGAGTTTTATTGTATGGCACACCGCAGGCGGCGACAGCGCCCAGGGTAAAGGAACGTAATCATTTATCGTAATATAACCATCGTTTCAACAAAAACAACATCAAAAAGATTCATTTCTCTATCTCTCTCTCTCTCTCTCTCTCATTCATTCATTCCTCAAGGATAAGATGCGCGCCGGCTGAAGACTGGAGGTCGGTAGGCTTCTCGTAGCCGTCTCAAACGCAGGTTAACCGGACTTGCGAATCGCTTAGGTGACCGTAAATCGTTTGGTTTAGTATGCTTTCATCTGGTTGGTTTGTTTTGCAATTTACGTAACATCGAAACGGGACGATTCGATAGAGTCGGTCGGTTCAAAGACGGAAAATGAAAATAGAAATAATAGAAAAAGCATTTCAAATCATTCAGATACTAACTACCGGCAAGTACAGTTATGGACTGGAATGGTAGTAATGATGATGTTGACCATGACAGAAATTGAATAAAGTACACAAACACAAGAAACCAAATACACACAGCTTGCGTTATCAGCTTTCCAATAATAGGTTATTTGTATCATTCAGTTTTTTCCTCTGATTTCATGCCATAATGCATCGTGTAAATGATCAAGCAGAACTTTTGAAGACCATTATAACACAGACAATAAGTTAAATGTTTTTAAGGTTTTAAACAAATAATCAACCAATTACGAGAATTCTTGGTATGCTTTTCAATGTGTTTCCTTCAAATGTGCTTGAGATTATATTAGCTTCCTTAAACATGGAACAATTTCATTCAATCATTGATTATTTTCAAAAATTTCTACATATCTTTTAGAACGTTGCTAAAACATGTATACTAACGCACCCATAATTTATCGTTGAGTTAGTTGTTATATTAAACAAAACATATACGAATGTTATCTCAAGTTATCAATGTTATTCATTCATGTTAAACTGGCAATAAGAAAGAACATTCGTGCAAGCGCATTACTCGAGTTAGTGGTACAGGTTAACGAGTTAGTGTGTGAGTGTGTCGAACAAACGAAAAAGAAAAACAACCGATGAAAATCTACTAAACCAAACCATCCGGGAAGCAAGAGTTGGCAATCTTATATCGTTTTTAGTAACTATTGGCCAAAGGAGAATTATTATCGTCGTTCGTGCAAGCGCATTACTCGAGTTAGTGGTACAGGTTAACGAGTTAGTGTGTGAGTGTGTCGAACAAACGAAAAAGAAAAACAACCGATGAAAATCTACTAAACCAAACCATCCGGGAAGCAAGAGTTGGCAATCTTATATCGTTTTTAGTAACTATTGGCCAAAGGAGAATTATTATCGTCAATAAAACACTAGCCGACACAAATGCGGCACTAGCAGATGAAGTGGATCGATTGAATATTCCGGTGAGAATATGTGATTGGAAGTAAGTACATGAAACTGGGCGCCAAAAGATTATGTGATCTCCCTAGCAAGGCGGCGATATTAACAGTGCATTTGGCTGAGCCATATACGTATGAGGCGAAGCCTAGTTCTCTGCGCGAGTATAATTTGCGAGGCGTGCAAACCACTGTCGAGTCATTTGGGTTACAGCAGCCTGCAAACGTGTTTTGCAAGCTCTGCTGCACGATATGGGAGATACCGCCGTTCGTTAGAGTGTTCAGTTGAAACTGAGTACGTACCTTCGTAGCCCTGGTTGTCGTGGATTTCACGCTCCGTACCTTCTTTACCTTCTAGCACGACCAACAGACACTGGTGGATACAGATATATTGCTGCTCCGTTTGTACCATCCAGACACGTTCTGTGTAAAATAGAAACATTCCCGTTTGAGGTTAGAAAAACTGTCCCGTCATATTCGGAGACCTGAACTGAACTGCCGTTCGTTTACCTTTTCGCATTGCCCAGACAATGCCGAAGATGTCAACGTAGTCGGACACCTGTATCTGCTGCAGTATTCTGTCCAGCGTGATAAAGGTGCCGGACCGGCCAACACCGGCACTGCAATGCACCACGATCGGTCGTTGGTCGGGCCCAACGCGCTCGCGGAAGGCTCGCACAAACCGCGCAAGCGTTTGTGTAATGATGATGTTGACCATGACAGAAATTGAATAAAGTACACAAACACAAGAAACCAAATACACACAGCTTGCGTTATCAACTTTCCAATAATAGGTTATTTGTATCATCCAGTTTTTTCTCTGATTTCATGCCATAATGCATCGTGTAAATGATCAAGCAGAACTTTTGAAGACCATTATAACACAGACAATAAGTTAAATGTTTTTAAGGTTTTAAACAAATAATCAACCAATTACGAGAATTCTTGGTATGCTTTTCAATGTGTTTCCTTCAAATGTGCTTGAGATTATATTAGCTTCCTTAAACATGGAACAATTTCATTCAATCATTCATTATTTTCCAAAATTTCTACATATCTTTTAGAACGTTGCTAAAACATGTATACTAATGCACCCATAATTTATCGTTGAGTTAGTTGTTATATTAAACAGAACATATACGAATGTTACCTCAAGTTATCAATGTTATTCATTCATGTTAAACTGGCAATAAGAAAGAGCGTTCGTGCAAGCGCATTACTCGAGTTAGTGGTACAGGTTAACGAGTTAGTGTGTGAGTGTGTCGAACAAACGAAAAAGAAAATGTGACCCTATAAGTAAATGCATTTACGTTAGGTTGCTTCGAACAAGGTAAGACATGTGATAGACATAAACGTACCGGTACATAGTTCGCATTGATGTAGTCCGAGCCTTCCTCGTCGTCCACAGGTTGGAGTTTAAATCGGGAATGGTCATATGGTAAAATGTTTGTAAAACGATTCTTAGGTCTATTGCACGGTAAATCCGCGAATGTGCATGGTTGGTGGCGGCGATATTAACAGTGCATTTGGCTGAGCCATATACGTATGAGGCGAAGCCTAGTTCTCTGCGCGAGTATAATTTGCGAGGCGTGCAAACCACTGTCGAGTCATTTGGGTTACAGCAGCCTGCAAACGTGTTTTGCAAGCTCTGCTGCACGATATGGGAGATACCGCCGTTCGTTAGAGTGTTCAGTTGAAACTGAGTACGTACCTTCGTAGCCCTGGTTGTCGTGGATTTCACGCTCCGTACCTTCTTTACCTTCTAGCACGACCAACAGACACTGGTGGATACAGATATATTGCTGCTCCGTTTGTACCATCCAGACACGTTCTGTGTAAAATAGAAACATTCCCGTTTGAGGTTAGAAAAACTGTCCCGTCATATTCGGAGACCTGAACAGGCGTTGCTATTTACATGGCTGTCGTTGTCGTTGATAGCGATCACGATGCTGCTCCGGCCGCTGCTTCGATTGTCGCTATCGTTCTCTAATTGTCATCTTTCTTCCTTCCACAGCTTCCCACCGCCACCACCGACACCACCGCCAGCGGGCTGGTGGGAATGGTGCTGCTGGGCTGCTGGAAGGCCTCCCTGTTGCAGCTGGGTCGCTTGGTGCATATGCTGTGACAACTGATGCTGATCGGGAGCACCGTTCGATGGGTCCACTTTGCTGCCGGTCTCTGCGCCCCCACCGGTGGTGGAGAAGCTCAGTGATCGTCGATCGTGCGTCCGCTGCTCCTGGCTCATGACCGTCATCGAGCGGCGTTTGTGGGGGCTAGACTCGTAGCCACTGTTGGCACTGTTGTTGCTGTTCGTTCCGCTGCTACCGATGGAACGCTCGTCCAGCCCGGACGAAGGTAGATCACGCTCGTTATTGCTAACCGAGTTGATTGAGTGCTGCAGCTGCTGTCCATCACCCAGCGGCAGCGTCGTGGACGCCGAGTGGGGCTGTATTTTCGAAACAATCATTAACCCATCGACCGTCACCTCAACCTCTTCCTCCTCCTCATCTAGCAGCTCCTCTTCGGTCGTGTCTCCCGCGGCATAGTTGCGCTGATGCAACATCCCATCCACCTCCACCTGTCCGCCACTTCTTCGACGATCGAGCTCAGGATTCTCGACGACGGTGGCCGTACCGTTCTCCTGATGCTCTTGCTGCTCCCGGACAGCTATATCGTCCAGATCGTCATCGGAGCGATTCTCTATCAGCAGCTGCTCCTCGGACTGCTCCTGATCGTCATCCCGAGGTTCTGTGCACGCGAGCGTTTCGTTGTCGCAACGGGCGTGGCGATTCGGCGATACGACCATCAAGTGCAATAAGATGTGTATGTGTGTGTGTGTGTTTTCGGGTAAGAGAGTGAGTTTCACGGTTATTACATCCAATCCAAGCCACCAGTACACCAGTATAAAGCCCGACATTAGATAGAGAGAGAAAGAAAGGTCACGGTGAATGTGAAGTACACGAGACATCGCGCGTAGATTACAGGTGCGGCACAGTTTGCGACGATTTGTTTTAACGATTTGTTTTATACAACAATCCCATTTTATACAGTATTCGAAGGTGAGGAGAAAGGATAGAGAAAGAGAAAATATCAGTAGCAAAACCAACGTATCCTAGCACAGCTCGAGTTTTATTGTATGGCACACCGCAGGCGGCGACAGCGCCCAGGGTAAAGGAACGTAATCATTTATCGTAATATAACCATCGTTTCAACAAAAACAACATCAAAAAGATTCATTTCTCTATCTCTCTCTCTCATTCATTCATTCCTCAAGGATAAGATGCGCGCCGGCTGAAGACTGGAGGTCGGTAGGCTTCTCGTAGCCTACTGTCGGGTAGCGACATATTGTCGTTGGTCCGTTGTTCGGTGGTTTTGCGTCCCGTGTGGCGTCGCCGGCGAAGGAACAGCACGACTCCGACCAGCATTGCAATGATCAACAATGGCACAGTGATGGAAACGATGAGTGACGTGTTGTCTTGAGCTGATTGTAAAGATGAAAGGTAAGAGAACGTTTAAGTTGTTATGCATCAAACGTGTTTATTCATGCGGACAACATTGACTAAAAACAGAACAGAAGATATAGTTCTGCAATTAACATACAATGCAAATAGCCATGCAATTTAAAAACAGTAAACCTTAGTAAAAATGGAAATTAATTAATCAATTAAACGCACTTAGAAGAAGTAAGGAATTTATTTAAAATTTATAGAAATTTAAATGATTAAACGTTATTTAACAAATATGTTTACACATAATGAGTCGAAACAAAGTAAAAAATACATATTTCATTCCATTCGGTTTGATGTTCAATATGCAATACGAGGTTTATAAGCCAATTTGATTTCAATAATTCATTTGATTGATTTCCGTTAATTCTTCTAACAATATTAATGATTTTTAAAGCACAGCTGTAAAATATTATCATTATTTGTATGAGTATGATACAACGTGTAACGAAATAATGCATCTCATAACCAACATGCACCAGAAAGTCAAGAAATCAAGAAATATAACAATCTGTGATTTTATCTGAACAAAAAGAGTGGTAAAAACTTCTAATGTAAGAAAAGTTCCAAACTAGTAAATAAAATACGATCTAACCAAATAAATTAAGACCATATGGTTCATGCACAGATAACAGATTAACAGACATAGGCAAGCTCGAACAAACAGAACCATTCAGATGCAAATCAGAGAGGGATTTGTCTTACCATCCACCGAGAGAAGAGCTGCTTTATTTCCCAACGATAGCGGTGAAAAAGATAGTTTAATAAGAGTTTCATTACATTAATTCCACAATAGTCCTTCCACACCACCAGAGCCCATTTATGAATCCATGCAACTGCAACAAACTTACCTGTTCGGATCGGGTAGCTGTAGGCCGTATCGGTGAACTTGTCCGGTGCCGTAAATGCTCGCACCTTCACCTTGTACGTGGTGCCCGATTTCAACGGCCCGTTGCAGTAGCCCGTCTTCTTCGCGTCACAGTTCTCCGTGCCGATGGTAAAGTCCTCCACCGAGCTGTTCTTGAACGGGTAGTACGGTTCGATCACCTGGTACGGTGGCCACACGCTGTACGATTGCACGTCCCGCCAGCTCGGCATCTCCAGTCCGGAGGCGTTCTTCGAATCGTCCTCGGCGATGATGATCGTGTACGTCGTTACAACACCGTTCTGATCGCTAAAGTAATGCTTGCGGAAGCGTATCTCGATCGTGGTGGCACTGCTGCCCACCTCCGTCGGGACGACCTGAGTTTCCGGTTTCGGTGGTGCCAGGATGGGCATCTTCTGCTTCCAAATGTGCTCTGGCCCGTACCCGATAGCCGTCTTTGCCTGGATGCGGAATACGTACGATTTGCCCGGCTGCAGTCCCTTGATGGATCCGCGCAGTTCGTTCGGGCGGAAGTCCTTCACCTGGGTGTGCTGTAGTGTTGGTGGTGTTATTTTTGCGACGTCGCCATTGATGTTGTTGATGTTTGCCGGGGTTGTATTTTTGCACGTCCATTTCGATTGTTGTCCACGTCCCCACGGCGGCCACGGATGGTTAGTGACATGGGTGTGGGCGTGTGTGTGTGTGAGTGTCGTTGTGCGTCGTTCAGCGTACCATCGGAATGCGTTAACGTTGAACCAACGGCGACAGAGCGTGTTCGATGATTTTCCGAGAAGCAACCAGGAAGTGGACGGTTCCAGGAACATGACCACCGGGTGGTACGGTAGCGTCGAAGGTGTTGGTTTTGCAAATATTTACCAACCGATTTGTATTTACGCGAAGGTGTTTTTTTATTTGTTGGTTCAATGTGTGCGTTCGTTATTTGAAAGTTAGCGTCAGCGTGTACGTGAGTAGTTTGACAAATTGCAACCCGCAAAAGACATCACGTTCCGCACGGGGGTATAA
>KZ072980.1:47631-58402 GCA_002091845.1 Anopheles cracens | reverse complement strand
TTCCTTCATAGACTATTAAATAATAAATATGAAATTTACATTGAATCATCCTTTAGAACGGCACAGACGCACCACCTACAGACGTCAGACACTCGTTTAAAATTTTGAAGATTTAATTGAACCTTTCCAGTCAACAAAATACTTCCTTTGGAAAGCAAGTTAAACGAACCTAAATGTATAATTATACGATTAGAAAACCCTGTACGGGGGTTTTATGAATGTATGAATACTTGTTGCAAATAAAAGGATCTTCAAATCATTCAATCATTCAAAACTTAATCATTCAAAACTTAACGTGGTTTGGTATTAAAAATATTGTTTTTTTTTGCCAAATGGTTTGAGTGTCGCGCTTAGAAAGATAACATCGTTAAAACAGTTGGAATAAAACATTGGCTCCAGCAGGCAAAATATAACACGTAAGCTCAGTTCAAGTACTTCTTATCTTGCCCAACCAAATCAACCTTGCCAATGGACACCTCCTTTCGCAGTGATTCGCATTTCTGTGTCTCTAATTTCACGCCCCGCACAATTATCGCCCGGTGGCGCAAGGTGCACCTTTCGCCGAGGCCGAGACCGAGGCAACAAAAGCGAAGAGAAGAAAAAAAATCACCAAAGCCGAAATGCAACGCAACCGCGTCTGGCCATGCCGCCGATTTCTTGCACTCTCGGGGCACGCCACGAAACGCCACGCCGCCACGCGGTACGGACGAACAATCGAAAGTGCTGATCGAGCCGAATCTTCCGTTCCATCCCAGCCCAAACGAACGACGACACCGGCGACAGACAGCAACAAACATAGCGGGGAAAACCTTCTCCACAACGCAACGTGACCGTAGCTACCGGCCGGGGAGATCACCTAATGGTCACCCCGATCAATGTTGTGGTTGTGGGTATTTCAATTTTTTTCTGTACTATTAGTGAACTCACTCTACTCGATCGGCAAGCTGGCAAGTGTCCAACACGGCGAGCCCGGTGCCAAGGGTGTGTTACGCTCGAGTTAAGAAATGCCATTGCGTAAAGTCCCACTCGTTAGTCGGCGGCGGCGGCGGTGGCGGCCGGAAAAACCGCCGGTGGAAAATGAAAACCGGGGGGAAAAAGTGATTTGCTGCCGCGCCACACAAACTTGCTGGTGCGGACGGAGCTGTTGTGACCCAGTGTGGGTTTAGTTTAGGGGTTGATTTCTGTTGAATTGCGATCGACTGATTGAGATAGACACGGACGTTAATTGCAGCTGCTACTATTGCCGCCCGCCGCCGCTGTGGGAGGGGGTGGCCGGGACCGGTGAATGCAACTGCAACCGACGCGAACACATTGCGGCCACTGTCGAGAGCTGCACCCGTTTCGGACCGGCTAATCGTCCGGTTTCCACCGTGTGAATGCGGTCGAGAAGTTCCTGCAACGTGTCGCCACCGCATGCGTTTCCATTTCGAATAATGACTCCGTCAAGTTGGTCCGAGCGCTCAGCGAGCCGGCGTAGTTCACCGCGTAGTTCATTGGTTGGGGGGGCTGTTAGCATGCATTAGTTTATTCAACCGAGCATCGTGTTTCAGCAAACGCCGAGAACGAATTTCACTCCGTTCCAAGGCTGCGCGAGGCGTAATGAGAACCATTTCGATTAAAGTATCACTACTTTTTGCAACAAAAAAACAAAATGGTTACACGAAACCAAATCCAAAAATAGATCCGTCGCACTAATGATCAAGATATGATTACGGCGTTACGGCAACACATCTAAATCCAGTGTAAATTTTTAAGCGAAACTACAGTGAAACTCGGCAGAGCGATAATTATCATTCTATGCTGCAAGGCAAGCCGTAATCACATCGGTATGAAGAGATCTGTGTGACGGGTTAATTATTCTGTCTGACATGGACTGACAGTAATCAATTCGTCTCACTCGGAACGACAGTGGGAGCCATTAAAGGCAAAACCACACACACAGCTCCACTGATAAGATGTCCAGGGTCGCTGGTAGGATGGTTTGTAAAGTATAGAGACTTTGGGTACTGCGACGCAATATCACCGCATCGATTCGTGACTGTGTTGCTGTATGTATTGTTCGACGCGTCGATTCCGGGGTGGACTAAATGAACGAAGAAGAAAAAAAGAAACTATTTACCAACACTCCAATTCAATTTGCAGGTGGCCGCGAACGATGGGCAATTAGCATTGCTGATGGTTTACCGTCAACGATAGCCTCTGTCAATAATTATGAAAATATAGCGCACAAGCACATAGGATTCTCTGCCGTGACTCATCCAGACACATCGAGATCTAGACAGAAACGGCAGAACTTGCCGGAGTTATGGCAAATATTTCGCTCGAACTCTAGGGCATGCGAAATGGGAATGCAAATGTTGCTCACCCGCAGGCGACGTGATCACAAGACAGACGACGTGCACGACGACACTCTCCGGCCGGTTCCGGTGCTCAGCGTGAACGAACAGTGTCGTTCAGCCGGATACGGAAACGGCCGGGCATTCGGTTGACAAAAAGTTTAAACCGTGCTGCGACTGACAGCGACGCCGGAACTGGCAGACTGTTGCAACCCATTGGACAGTGGGGCGAAAAAGTTCCGGTTGGATGTCGGGGAAAAAAGGTAGTTTTTGTTTTTTATTGTAACTTTTTCATGAGCTAAGAGTGCCTGTGCTGTGTGAGTTGAGCGTTCGTTTAAAATTCGCAGAAGCAATGTTGTAGATGCAATATAAAACAGAGGCAACAGTCTGGTATAATATAAACAACAAAATGTGTCTGGAAAAAGCTATACTTAGTTTGGCAAAGGTGATATGATTGGAAAAGAAATGAGTGTACTAAATGCGCTAACATTAAGTTTCTCATAGTATTAACCGGTTCAAGTCGGTTAGAACATTTCGTGTGTTTGTTTGCAAAACACAATCATTGCGATTGAACCAAACTCTTCCAGAGTGTTTTGGAAATAAACAACCAGCCATGCCGGTAACAGAAGATAATGATATCTGATTTTTTTTGAAAAAAAAACCCGGTTAGTTTTGTCTACTGACGTTGTTTGTGAGGAGAAACAAGGCAAAGAGGATGTTAAAAGACTAAACTGTAGAATGTTTCCTGTAAGTGAGTCATGTTTAAAAAAATAATGTTGAAGTACGATTGAATCACACGTAAAAAAAACGATGGAAAGTGATGAGATTTTCCTCGTTTCAGAAAAGCGGAACAAACCAAACATACGCGGTGAGAAGAATTTGAATAATTTTAGTACTTTAATCAATTTTTTTTCTCAAACGCTTCTAGTATAAGGATCATGCATAAAAGGTTTATATAACACTTACGGTCAAAAGCACCGAATACTCCTTTGGTGCAAATTGAGGTGTCAATTGACCGATTGGGCTGAAATTTTCACCAGTTGTTTGCAAACTATTCTAGCTTTATAGTCCGTCAAGATTGTGACCCTACTTCTCCCCGTTTGCTCCCCCGCACCCCTCAAGTAAAAATCCACCGACGTCAAAATTTTAAAAACCTTAAAAACTATACGTAAAAATTTTCGGAACCCGAATTCCATGAAATGGCAAATAGGGGCCAGCACCTACAAAACAAAAATCCGATCAAAATTGTGGAAATAACATCTATATCTCAAACCGTTTTTGAATTATCGAAGCTCAAAGTTGCAAAAGTGTCAATTGACACCGGATTTGTCCGTTAGTGATAAGGTCGACAACAAGTGTAGAAAAAAAATCAATAGATAAAACCACAAAGCGGGATATCTGTGATAATCGAAACGAATCATGTTTCTAAATCTGAACGCAATTTGTCATCTGGTTCTTTTTCCAATATGAACCCCTCAAAATCAGGACAATCAAATCAGTTAAGCTAAATTAAGCGCTAAGACTTTTTTGCTCTCCCATTCACGACGTTAAAACATGTTTAAATACAAGTAAAAAACCCCCATAATGTCTGGCGACCCCGCGCGAGGAAAATTCAATTTCCTTGAACACAGAGAACAAAAAAAAACAATAAAAAAACGGTGAAAAAATCACACCCCGCTTTACATAAACGCACCGCCCACCCCGACGTGGACGTGGGCAGACGGCGGGGTCGATGATGATGCTCTGATGAGATCATAATTCTTCGCCATTTTCATCGGCATTAGCGACGCCACTCCTTCGCCGCCGGCTTATCTTTTCAGCTCATCACTGACTCACAGGGCACAGTGGAGCCGATGAGAATGGCGTTTGTAGTGGTAGAAAAGTAGAATGAAAAAAAAAACTACACCAAGCGCCAAGCACGTGGGATGTAAAATCATTGTTTCCCATCGATTCCCAGCGCAACCTTCATCTGGCCCCGGTGTATGTGTGTGGCGGCTCCGACGCTGCCCTGCTTTGAACGCCGCATATGTAAATCCACCCCAGACATGTGATTCTAACACACACCGGCGTCGTACGTTTCGCGTGAAGCAGCACACATAAAGTAAGGCGGGCCCGCTACAGCATATCAGACCCGGCATGAGGTTATCTCTCCACAGTCTCCATGTCGTCTCGAAACAGCGGGATAAGAAAGTTACAAAACAGCAGCACGCAACAAAATCCTTAAGCGGATCTTCGTTGCACCGTTACCTAACCCTTCGCGGGCCAAACCGTCTGGAACCGTTTATGCTCACATAATTAAGTAATTCTGGCAGAGCGACACAAAAGTGCAGCAAAATGCGTCGTCTGCGACTCGCGACACAAAGTAGTGCCTTTTCGTCTATCGTCTGCATCCTGAAACGAGCTAGGTAAATTGTGTCCCCTCCTGTGTGCACACAGCGCAAAGTGCAGCGATGTTGGCGAGCGTTCCTCCGAGCTTTGAGGGGCAAAGCCGCGGCCAAAGTCACGTGCAGCAGTGCCACAAACTGTCCCACTCCCTAGTACCACGACCTCCCTCGCGAACGGTATAGTGGGGGGAGGGGGCACTCACACGTACACGTTGGGGCGTCTCATTGTCTCATGCGCGCATAGATGCCATCCATCGCTGCGAGGCGTCATCTGTTGTGTCGATTGTTACCTCGGGACGTATGCATGGGAATGTGCAAGTGCATGCAAAGGGCTTCGAGGTGGGGGGCGCCGGATATGATTATAATGATGAGCTCAGACAGTCGCCGACAGCATGCGGCCACCCTCGGCCACCGTGTTCCGCCCCGTTACTTTTACTGGTTTCGTTCTCTTGCGAGGAAACAGAAGCGTAAAATGAGGGACACCACGTTTACCGAGTGTCTGGGAGGATTGCACATCAACACACACACACACACACACATTCCAGCAAACCGGTGGTTCCGTGTTCTGTTCCGGACATCTTCAAAGTTCAAGGACCCACCCAGCATCCCAGCCCTCATGCCCGCCCAGATCCAGATCCGGTTGTCAGGAGTAATTTCACGCGGCGAGCTCGCTGGATATGCTGAGCTTTGGCAACGACTGACGCTGACGGATGAGTGTATCGCTCTTCAGATCGATGTGCCCTTGAGTGGTGACATCAGGTTGCAGGCGGCTCTCGGCTGGTATGGTAAACTCTCGCGCAATCTCAAGGCAAACCATCGGTGTCGTTGCCGGGTTGGTTTGCCGGATGTTTGGAATGGAAGCGTCCCGAATCACCCTCTCCGCACAATGAACAATTCCGAGGGCATCCTTCATGCCCGTTCGTTACCGTACGGCTGATGGAAACTATCCGGAGCCGGTAGGCGGCAGGATTCTCGTTAAAGCCGCACGGTGCCATCGAAACTGCACCGGCTTCCATCGCTACCGTTCCGAAATGACGAAATAGCTGGAAAACTTATTTTTGGGTCAATTCGTTCTGTTTCGTTCAGCGTTTCAGTGTTGGAGAGGTTGGGGCGGGTCGTAAAATTCATAATGACATCAACCCGAGCGAGCGAGGAGACAACTCTAACGATTCGATGTTACCCCTGAGCGAAAGTCTGAAAAGGTTATTTTCGAAGTCGCGATGGAATTTTCGGATTAAAAGTACTCGTTATGCCACCGAACCGAACCGTCCAGAAGGCTTCATTGTAAAAAGCCTTTCAATTCCAGCGCACTATCGCGTAAACGTTGATGGAGATGAATGTAATGGCATTCGCCGTTGACATCCCGGCGATGTATCTTGCCCGTGAGGTTAATGAGCGTTGGAGAGAATAACTTCAGTCAATTAAATTAATGTCATGCCCATACCCGCGAACATCTTCATGATTCAATCTTCGTACACAGCGATGATTGATGGCAATATCTTTGCCGGCAAATTATACCATACCAAGTGCAACACATTCTAGGCACGCATGGCATCATTAGGCCAGGTGGAATGCTCCACGGCGCAAAAAGCAAACTTGCCTCAAATTACTACTCATAATTTAACCGCAACAAGACGATCCTGCCCGAGCGACACGGAAATGGGGATTATCGTACTAAACCGTCAACAAATTGGTATTACACGGTACTCGCTCCCGGTGCTTTACATGTCCGACCGGCCACCGAGCGGGCGGTAATTATTTTGCACATGCACATGCAAATGAGCGCGATTAAACTTTCGATTCGCGGACTGTTCCCGTGTCCCCGGGCGTCTGGTCTCCTCCTCTTCGCTCGATCATAAATCAAAGATTATGGAGCCTTATCGCAATGAGGAAACCCCAGGCGGCCCGCACTGCTGTGTGTGTGTGTGTGTGTGTTTCGACCTTTACCAAACTATCAAACGCGAGCGCCGTACCGAGACGAGCTATGTTAGAAGTCAACCGGTGCGACCGGGAACAACCATATGGAGCCCGTTCGAGCGCACGTCGATGTGGCGTAACCCCCTGAGCACACCGGGTTGCAGCTAATTGATATTCTGCCACTGCGAACTGGTCAGCTAGCCGTGGCGGGGTCGTCTCCCGGTGTAACGCTCGAAAAGCCTGTACTTGCGCGTTGTAGCACGGATGGAAAAGGATGATTTATCATCCTTTCAGCGGCACCGACAACAGCACCGCGGACAGGGTTTTGCAAGAAGGTTGCGCTGAAAAGTTATGATAATCCCCCCCCAGAGCCCGGTACGTGGCGAAAGGCATCAATTTGAGTACAATCTTGCACACGTATAGTACTCGGTGTGGGTTGCCATGACTCGTCCGCCAGGAAGAGGTCTAACGCTCGAACGAACGAGTGTTTGTTAGGGCAGAAGATTAGCTGCGGCTCTTTTTTTTTTGGGGGGTATAGAGTCCATCTAGTAGCAGCAGGAAGGATCCGGTCGAAACGGGGGAAAAGAAAACCCGATGAAGCTCCCATTTTGGGAATGATTTCCAGGAGACCAATCCCTCCTCGGAAGGTACACCATGCTGCTTCTGGCGCCAGGTACGATAAACCATTGTTTCCACGCCTCGCTACCTCGCCAAGTCTATTATTAAAGCGGTATGAAACAATCGGACGCCTGGGATTGGGCGTCCCGGGAAATTGGGGATATCACGATAGCATCCGGCGAGGATACGTTTCCTTGGCGACGATTCAACATTTCCGACGCCACTCTGCACTCCATCCATACATCATGCATCGGTCCTTTACGGGCCCGTGTGTCTGGTCGCATTGGAGCAGAGTTTGTGCTCGGAAAACAAACGACTCGTTCCACACGACATGGATGGCCCTGTGTTGGTTGGGATGTTGGGAGCACCACCGTAGCAGGGAGGAAAGTTTGGTACAAAAAAGAAACCCTCAGCTCATCGTTTGGAGCAGACAGCCTACGCTGCCACACTACGAACGCGTGTTGTAGCATCATCATCAAGCGAAGTGTCCTCTTCTCTGCAGCGTCGTCTGAGAGTGTCGTCGGTCCGTATCCTGTGTGATGATGAGCTTACACTTTGCGGTACTGGCTCGCGCGATGCCAGGCCCGGTTCCAAACTTTGCCAAAACGAAACTGAAAGTGGGCTTTCGTCTGGCAAACAGACAGACACACACACGTCCCGTGTTCGTGGCGGGGGTAATTCTATTTGCGATGGTGCTTCGCTGTTGGAATTTAGCCCAAAAAATGACACATTGCACCGGCGTGGTACACACATACACAGCGCGGTTTCTCTTTCAGTTCGTTTATTTTATTTCACGTCTATTTTTGCGCCACACACTTCATCCCGCCCGGAGACACTGCAGATCAATAAAACATGTTGTATAATGTTTGTATAATGCTGTTGTGGTGTGCATTGTGTGCGAAAAACGCGAGCTCGCAACCGAGTTACACTCGCGACCGTCATTGTTTTACGCTCAAGATGCGAGCTTTGCTTTGGCAAACCTTTCCGTATCGTATCGCAGCGGCGGAAGCTTTATGTAATTACTTAGAGCCGGCGCTCGAAAGCAACTCATCTCAACTCTTCTGCTGCGCGTGGGTTGGGCCTATCGACGATAGAGTGCAGGGAGGTAGCAATTATTGTTAAAACCTAAACCAGTGATGGAGAAATTCGTGTATTTTTGGCATATGCCATCCGGAGGACCCGGAGAGTGTATGGACGCTATGGATTGCACAATAACGTACTCGGCAAGGTGGAAAAATAATCACACTCGATTATACCCTGGCGCAACATCTCCGCCGAGTGGTGTATGGTTTTGCTGTTTCCACCGCGAAGCTTCACCGTTTCGTTTCGGTTTCTAAATATTATGGTAAGCGTTTACTTTTTACTTTGAATCGCTACTTTCAACCTACCGACGAATACGGAGCTTTAACTCACCGACTTTGCGCGGAAAAACACAACCTCCACGAAACGGTCGCGCGTCTTGGCTTCGTCATTCGCGCTGCTCTAGGCCGCCGTGAGATGGAAGCATAAAAAACTGGCCCGACTGGTTTCGGTGTGCTTTCCAACACATGGAAACGACACCGTGCACGGGATCCCCCGTCGCTGGCTGCAGAGCGAGCGAACTCTATCTGTGAGGTCGCCCTCGTCCACGGCCCGTTCGCGTCTGTGTGTTGGTGACGGGGGCCGCGCTTGTGGACTTTAATTCTCGAGTCATTCGAGCGAGCTTTTCGATGATGATGATGGCGGCTGCCGCTAGCGCTAGGTGGGGAGAAGTTTCGTCCCAAAGGTGCCAACTGGCGCACACATTCACGCAGGCTGGGCCGTTCACGGGCATCCCAAGACGACGACAAACTGCCGGGCAAAAACTACCGAGCGGGGAGCACATTTGCATGCAAATCGCCACAGAAAACGTTCTAAATATGGAGATAGTGACGAGCGGGACGTTTTTTGTTGTTGTTTCATTTTGTGGTTGTTTACTCCAAACGTGGAATGAACGATGGTGTATAACACAAACCGTCATCGGATACGCAAAACTGAAGGCGCTGGTATTCATCCGGCCGGCCACAAGCTCCAAATTGGTCTATGAAAATTGCTAACTTATAAGCTAAAATCCCAAAGGACGGGACGCATTCAGTTATCGGAGGGAGGATCTGGACCGTGATGGTCACATTTTTGGTCGCCATTGAGTAGCCCGAAATTTGTTGTGTGGAGCGTTTATGGAGATTCAAAATGAATGGAGTAGATAAATAATTCATCATGTAGACGATTGGCTGAGTTTCAGGAACTTTTTTATGCTTCTTCAAGTTATTGAACTAAGAGACAATAGTTTTCAAATTGTCTCTTTATTTGGATTTACAAAAACGATTAAAATCTTCTACAAGACAAGACATTTCTTGAGAAATCGATTCATTTCCGTAATGGTAAGTATTCAATGGCGAGAAGTTCTTTGGTACTGTCATGTAATAACGTGAACAAACGTTGAAATTCAAAGGTAAATTTATATTGTTCCACTAAAAGTACTTCAACCAACCGTTCAACTTTTAAAGGTGATCAAACATATTTTTTAATCTTTTGTAATTAAAAGTATTTGTAATAAAAGAGACAAATTCCAGACAAAACCCCTACGCGAATGTGCCTGCGCAATCCGGAAGTGATCACCAGCACGATTTTGAAGGAATCGAGTTATACACAACGCAGTTCATATGACATGGCTTCTTCCAAGCAAGACAGGGCGTCGCATAACCACCCAGATCAAGGAAAAGGTGTCCGTAGCAAACATCATCCTCTCCGATGTGATCCAATACGACAAATCAAATTAGGATCACAGAGGCGATCAAAGCGATATTGGCCGATCGACAGTAATCCCGAGTACCTGTTGAGCGGAGTCCAAAAGTTCAGTAACGGTGGTCCCAGCTATATAAAGGAGAGGTGACTAGCGCATCTATGGAGGAGATTGTTGTCACGATACGACATAGAACTGGTATCATCAGTTATGTGGTAGTCTAAGTTGATTGCAAAACCAAAACGTCGAACCACTCTCAAGTTATTACGGAATCGTGATATGACACCGATGGCTCTATACTAGTAGTTTTCAAAGTGTTGTCTTCATTAGTAATCTTGAAACCTTTGGTCCAGGCTAGAGAGTATTTTGTTTGGTATGAATCGGACAAATATGTTTCCTTTTTTTTGTAAAATTTCAACAATTTTGATAAGAAAATACTTCAAAATGTAGTAGGTCCTGGACCATTGCTGCTTTATGTCAATACAGGGAATTAGGGCTACAAAAACTGGTACAAATCATTTTGTGGGGTTTTATTATTTTAGTAAGAACGGATTATTACTTGAACGAGCCGATAGAGGAATCTGGAAAAGGTAGGGTCACAAACTAGGCAGATTGTAAAATTAAAATAGCTTACGTACAAAACGGTGAACAACAGTTTTAACTTAATCGATCAACAACTGCCAAAAATAGCCTTCAAGGTGTCAATTGACGTTAGGAGAATGCGATCCATTTGACAGTAAGTGTTAAACAACATC